>JAJQKJ010001713.1:0-78219 GCA_029574335.1 Rana kukunoris | reverse complement strand
GGTAAGAAGAATTTGATAGTTGGGTTAGTGTTGTGTGATACTGCCGGAGACAGGAGGTCACATGTTACAATGAGAAGCTCACAGAAGGCTCCCCCCCATAGAGACAATGTTACTTTGTATCTCCCCCCTCCCCCCCATTGAGACAATGTTACTTTGTATCTCTCTAATGTCTGAGCAATGTGGTTTATGTTACGGTTCAGGGGGGGTTAACGCCGTTTACGATATTCCATTCCACCCACGGACATCATATCGGACACTCACACAATCCGGAGACCCGTACAGTTTCCCCAGAGAAGCGAGACACGCAGCTGCTGTTAGCTGGTTCCAAACAAATGAGACTTTAAATGGTAAAACTCAGGCTTGTTTATATACAGTTAGAAGCCCCCCCCCAAAAAAACAATGGCTCAACTCCACCCACAACATGGACACAATGTGTGCTCAATACACACATTCCTTTAGTTACTGACATTCAGATAATCTACATGAGCTAATTACTAATCATTACCCAGACATTCTGACTCTGCGACAAGCTCTTCTCACCTGATACACATCTTTAGTAGACATAATCAGACATCTGACCTTTTAGATTGTGGTAATTCACATTCCACATCTATCATCAATAGACCTTTCAAACAATACAGTGTTCATTAGCATCACACAATGAAAAGGTCTTTGGAAGCCAAGCTCCAATCCACATCACCACTGTTAGCAGTTACTTATGTAGCCCTCAACAGTCTATGTACCACATTGAAGGAGACACTCTTTGACCTGTTGGGGTCAGAATTAACAACCTGTAATATTTCAAGATCTCCTGCAATACATGAAATATATCATTACTGCCCCATCTCATGTAATCCGAGATATCATTCCTCAGTCATCCTATGCCCCGCCCCTAGTGGACATAAGGTGTGACCCTAGACACAAGAGTCATTGGTGAAGCTGACACAGGAGAGTACCCCGCATCCTGCAAGAGCCTCTGGGTCCCACGGGGCCCGTTCCGTTACAGTTTATAAACAATGTTACTTTGTATCTCTCTACATAATGTCTGAGCAATGTTTATAAACAAGGAAATAGAGGGGAGCGCCCCCTACCTGTGAATCTGCTCATACACACAGACCCCAGAGGATTGCTCACACTGATGTCAGGCGGGTCATCAGGATACTGGAAGAGAAGAGAGAAGGAAATGAGAGCAAGTGTATAGTCTGGGGGGAGGAGTATAGTCTGGAGGGGCGGGGTTGTCTGAGCTGAATTAAGTCAATGAAGGGCCCCCCAAACCTGGTATCGGGGCCCCCCCGGACCCTGGTAATAAATGGGAACCCCCGGGACCCTGATAATAAATGGCCCCCCCCGGACCCTGGTAAGAAATGCCCCCCCCCCGCAGACCCTGGTAATAAATGGGAACCCCCCCGGACCCTGGTAATAAATGGCCCCCCCCGCAGACCCTGGTAATAAATGGGGCCCCTCCGGACCCTGGTAATAAATGGGGCCCCCCCTGACCCTGGTAATTAATGGGGCCCCCCGGACCCAGTAATAAATGCCCCCCCCCGCAGACCCTGGTTAATTAATGGGGCCCCCCCCGGACCTTGGTAATAAATGGGGGCCCCCGCGGACCCTGGTATAATAAATGGGGCCCCCGCGGACCCTGGTAATAAATGGGGCCCCCGCGGACCCTGGTAATAAATGGGGCCCCCGCGGACCCTGGTAATAAAGGCCCCCCCCGCAGACCCTGGTAATAAATGGGGCCCCCCGGACCCTGATAATAAATGGGGCCCCCCCGGACCAGTAATAAATGGGGCCCCCCCCCGGACCAGCGCTGATAACAGATGATGTGTCACATGACTGACCTGGGGGGGGAGGGACAGATGCAGGGTGAGGCGGACATATTGGATTTCAGCGGTCATCTCCGGTCGCAGGATGTAAGGTGATCCTCAGCTCCACCCTGTTAACACCAATCACAAATAAGAGGCGGGTCCTTCTCCTTGAGGGGGCGTGGGCTTCTAATGCTGCGATTTCTTACCTGTCCTCCCGAGAGATCTCCAATTCCTCCAGATAGATGGACTGCAAGACCTGCAGCTCCTGAAACTAGCGACCTGCGGGGGGGAGGGGAGACCACACGGGACATTACAGAATAAAATCGCTGATGTCACCATAGAAACCGAAGCCTCCCCCACCTAACACGCCCCACCCTAGGCTAAGAAACCATCACACATGCAACCCACGCATGCGCCCTTTTTCCGATAATCTGATCTTATAAAATATAATCTGGGGGAGGGGGGGGGGGGGGATTTAAAAGGACAGGAGAAAAGCCACACCCCCAGAGATAGACACACCCCCAGAGATAGACAGCAGCTACAAGGACCTGACATTCCTCCATTCCTTTGTCCGGGGCCCCTGGTCACCACCCGTCCTTCTCAAGACCCCAAACCTTCCCAAGCCCACCCACAATGTCCAGCACCACCACCTACCTGACCTACCTGGAAACCTGACACCAATCATTCCATGTGAAGGAACCGACTAGAAGAAAAAGTCTCACAATCCCGGCGAGTCTGGAAAGCCCCGTACGACGTTCCGCATAGGGGATACCAGAGCCCCGCCACCCAGAGCCCCGCCCACCGCTTATAAACTTCTATATTCAAGCAAGAAATGGTCATTGTTTCCTCTCCACACCCCCACCACCCCTGGACAACCAAGGATCTCAACGGAGCGATGCTTCAAGCCGCCCTTCACACAGAGTCTGCCATGGAATGAGAGTCAGGCCAAATCCCGAAAACAGGATTCTCCCTAGATTCATCAAACGTCAACCCCCTTCATACCGGGGCCCGGGCAACCCCCCCTCATAACGGGGCCCGGGCAACCCCTCATACCAGGGCCCGGGCAACCCCCCTCATAACAGGGCCGGGCAACCCCCTCATAACAGGGCCCGGGCAACACCCCCTCATAACAGGGGCCCGGGCAACCCCCCTCATAACGGGGCCGGGCAACCCCCCTCATAACGGGGCCCGGGCAACCCCCCTCATAACGGGGCCCGGGAAACCCCCTCATAACGGGGCCGGGCAACCCCTCATACCAGGGCCGGGCAACCCCCTCATACCAGGGCCCGGGCAACCCCTCATACCAGGGCCCGGGCCCCCCTCATAACAGGGCCCGGGCAACCCCATACCAGGGCCGGGCAACTCCTCATACCAGGGCCCGGGCAACCCCCCTCATAACAGGGCCCGGGCAACCCCCCTCATAACAGGGGCCGGGCAACCCCCATACCAGGGGGGGCAAACTCCTCATACCAGGGCCCGGGCAACCCCTCATAACAGGGCCTGGGCAACCCCCCATACCAGGGCCCGGGCAACCCCCCTCATAACAGGGCCCGGGCAACCCCCCTCATAACAGGGCCGGGCAACCCCACCCCCCCATAACGGGCCCGGCAACCCTCATACCAGGGCCGGGCAACCCCTCATACCAGGGCCCGGGCAACCCCCTCATACCAGGCCCGGGCAACCCCCTCATAACGGGGCCCGGGGCAACCCCCCTCATAACGGGGGGCAACCCCCCTCATAACGGGGCCGGCAACCCTCATACAGGGCCGGGCAACCCCAATTATAACAGGGCCGGGCAACCCCCCTCATAACAGGGCCGGGCAACCCCCCTCATAACAGGGCCGGGCAACCCCCCTCATAACGGGGCCCGGGCAACCCCCCTCATAACGGGGGCCGGGCAACCCCCCTCATACGGGGCCCGGGCAACCCCCCTCATAACGGGGCCCGGGCAACCCCTCATACCAGGGCCCGGGCAACCCCCCTCATAACGGGGCCGGGGCCCCCTCATCCGGGGCCCGGGCAACCCCTCATAAGGGCCCGGGCAACCCTCATATCGGGGCCCGGGCAACCCCCCTCATAACGGGGCGGGCAACCCCCTCATAACGGGGCCCGGGAACCCCCCTCATAACGGGGCCCGGGAACCCCTCATAACGGGGCCCGGGCAACCCCTCATACCAGGGCCGGGCAACCCCTCATACCAGGGCCCGGGCAACCCCTCATACCAGGGCCGGGCAACCCCCCTCATAACGGGGCCCGGGCAACCCCCCTCATAACGGGGCCCGGGCAACCCCCCTCATAACGGGGCCCGGGCAACCCCTCATAACGGGGCCGGGCAACCCCTCATACCAGGGCCGGGCAACCCCTCATAAGGGCCCGGGCAACCCCCCTCATAACGGGGCCGGGCCCCCCTCATAACGGGGCCCGGGCAACCCCCCTCATAACGGGGCCCGGGCAACCCCCCTCATAACGGGGGGGGCAACCCCCTCATAACGGGGCGGGCAACCCCTCATACCAGGGCCCGGGCAACCCCCCTCATAAGGGCCCGGGCAACCCCCCTCATACCGGGGCCCGGGCAACCCCTCATAACGGGGCCCGGGCAACCCTCTCATAACGGGGCCGGGCCCCCCATAACGGGGCCCGGGCCCCCCTCATAACGGGGCCCGGGCAACCCCAATACCAGGGCCGGGCAACCCCCTCATAACGGGGCCCGGCAAACCTCATACCAGGGCCCGGGCAAACCCCCTCATAACAGGGCCCGGGCAAACCCCCCTCATAACGGGGCCCGGCAACCCCTCATACCAGGGCCCGGGCAACCCCTCATACCAGGGGGCAACCCTTCATAACAGGGCCCGGGCAACCCCCCTCATAACAGGGCCCGGGCAACCCCCCTCATAACAGGGGCCCGGGCAACCCCCTCATAACGGGGCCGGGCAACCCCTCATACCAGGGCCCGGGCAACCCTCATACCAAGGGCCACACCCCAACCCCCCTAACGGGGCGGGCAACCCCCCTCATAACGGTGCCCGGGCAACCCCCCTCATAACGGGGCCCGGGCAACCCCTCATACCAGGGCCCGGGCAACCCTTCATAACAGGGCCGGGCAACCCTTCATACCAGGGCCCGGGCAACCCTTCATACCAGGGCCGGGCAACCCTTCATACCAGGGCCCGGGCAACCTTCATACCAGGGCCGGGCAACCCCCTCATACCGGGGCCGGGCAACTCCCCTCATACCGGGGCCCGGGCAACTCCCCTCATACCGGGGCCGGGCAACTCCCTCTACCGGGGGCCCGGGCAAACCCTCATACCGGGGCCCCTGGGCAACCCCTCATACCGGGGCCCCTGGGCAACCCCTCATACCGGGGCCCCTGGGCAACCCCTCATACCGGGGCCCCTGGGCAACCCTCATACCGGGGCCCCTGGGCAACCCCTCATACCCGGGGCCCTGGGCAACCCCTCATACCAGGCCCAGGCAACCCTCATACTAGGGCCCAGGCAAACCCTCATACTAGGCCCAGGCAACCTCATACCAGGGCCCAGGCAACCCTTCATACCAGGGCCCGGGCAACACCCCTCATACCAGGGCCTGGGCAATCCTTCATACCAGGGCCCGGGCAACACCCCTCATAACAGGGCCCCGGGCAACACCTCATAACAGGGCCCCGGGCAAACCCCCCATACCAGGGCCCCTGGGCAACACCCCTCATACCAGGGCCCCTGGGCAACCCTCATACAGGGCCCGGGCAACCCCTCATACCAGGGCCGGGGCAACCCCCCTCATAACGGGGCCCGGGCAACCCCTCATACCAGGGCCGGGCAACCCCTCATACCAGGGCCCGGGCAACCCCTCATACCAGGGCCGGGCAACCCCCCTCATAAGGGCCGGCAACCCCTCATACCAGGGCCCGGGCAACCCCCTCATAACAGGGCCCGGGCAACCCCCTCATAACGGGGCCCGGCAACCCTCATACCAGGGCCCGGGCAACCCCTCATACCAGGGCCCGGGCAACCTTCATAACAGGCCCGGGCAACCCCTCATAACAGGGCCGGGCAACCCCCCTCATACCAGGGCGGGCAACCCCCCTCATAACGGGGCCCGGGCAACCCCTCATACCAGGGCCCGGGCAACCCCTCATACCAGGGCCCGGGCAACCCCCCTCAGAACGGGGCCCGGGCAACCCCCCTCATAACGGGGCCCCGGGCAACCCACCCCCTCATAACGGGGCCGGGCAACCCTCATACCAGGGCCGGGCAACCCCTCATACCAGGGCCCGGGCAACCCCCTCATAACGGGGCCCGGCCAACCCCCCTCATAAACAGGGCCCGGGCAACCCCCCTCATAACGGGGCCCGGGCAACCCCCCTCATAACGGGGCCCGGGCAACCCCTCATACCAGGGCCCGGGCAACCCTTCATAACAGGGCCCGGGCAACCCTTCATACCAGGACCCGGGCAACCCTTCATACCAGGGCCCGGGCAACCCTTCATACCAGGGCCCGGGCAACCCTTCATACCAGGGCCCGGGCAACCCCCCTCATACCGGGGCCCGGGCAACCCCCCTCATACCGGGGCCCGGGCAACCCCCCTCATACCGGGGCCCGGGCAACTCCCCTCATACCGGGGCCCGGGCAACTCCCCTCATACCGGGGCCCGGGCAACCCCCCTCATAACAGGGCGCGGGCAACCCTTCATACCGGGGCACGGGCAACCCCCCTCATACCGGGGCCCGGGCAACCCCCCTCATACCGGGGCCCGGGCAACCCCCCTCATACCGGGGCCCGGGCAACCCCCCTCATACCGCGGGCCTGGGCAACCCTTCATACTAGGGCCCAGGCAACCCCCCTCATACCGGGGCCCGGGCAACCCCTCATACCGGGGCCCCTGGGCAACCCCTCATACCGGGGCCCCTGGGCAACCCCTCATACCGGGGCCCCTGGGCAACCCCTCATACCGGGGCCCCTGGGCAACCCCTCATACCGGGGCCCAGGCAACCCCTCATACCAGGCCCAGGCAACCCCTCATACTAGGGCCCAGGCAACCCCTCATACTAGGGCCCAGGCAACCCCTCATACCAGGGCCCAGGCAACCCTTCATACCAGGGCCCGGGCAACACCCCTCATACCAGGGCCTGGGCAATCCTTCATACCAGGGCCCGGGCAACACCCCTCATAACAGGGCCCCGGGCAACACCCCTCATAACAGGGCCCCGGGCAACACCCCTCATAACAGGGCCCCTGGGCAACACCCCTCATACCAGGGCCCCTGGGCAACACCTCCCCATACCAGGGGCCTGGGCAACCCCTCATACCAGGGCCCGGGCAACCCCTCATACCAGGGCCCGGGCAACCCCTCATACCAGGGCCCGGGGCAACCCCTCATACCAGGGCCCGGGGCAACCCCTCATACCAGGGCCCGGGGCAACCCCTCATACCGGGCAACACCCCTCATACTGGGCCCGGGTTCCTCCTCCCCCCTCTGTCCCACCGAGACCCCCCTTCTCCACCTCCTCTGTCCCACCGAGACCCCCTCCTCCCCCCTCTGTCCCACCGAGACCCCCTCCTCCTCCCCCCTCTGTCCCACCGAGACCCCCTCCTCCTCCCCCTCTGTCCCACCGAGACCCCCTCCTCCCCCCTCTGTCCCACCGAGACCCCCTCCTCCTCCCCTGTCCCACCGAGACCCCTCCTCCCCCCTCTGTCCCACCGAGAACCCCTCCTCCCCCCTCCTCTGTCCCACCGAGACCCCTTTCTCCTCTCCCATCCAGAAAACCTCTCCATCACCGAGACCACACTCCTCCACCTCCCCTGTCCCACCGAGACCCCCTCCTCCTCCTCTGTCCCACCGAGACCCCCTCCTCCTCCCCCCTCTGTCCCACCGAGACCCCCTCCTCCCTCCTCTGTCCCACCGAGACCCCTCCTCCTCCCCTGTCCCACCGAGACCCCCTCCTCCTCCCCCTCTGTCCCACCGAGGACTCCTCCCCCCTCCTCTGTCCACCGAGACCCCCTCCTCCCCCTCCTCTGTCCACCGAGACCCTCTTCTCCTCTCCCATCCAGAAAACCTCTCCATCACCAAGACCCCTCCTCCACCTTCTGTCCCACCGAGACCCCCTCCTCCACCTCCTCTGTCCCACCGAGACCTCTCCACCTCCTCTGTCCCACCGAGACCCCCTCCTCCTCCCTCCTCTGTCCCACCGAGACCCTCTTTCTCTCTCCATCCAGAAAACCTCTCCATCACGAGACCACCTCCTCCACCTCCCCTGTCCCCCGAGACCCCTCCTCCCCCTCCTCTGTCCCACCGAGACCCCCTCCTCCTCCCTGTCCCACCGAGACCCCCTCCTCCTCCCCCCTCTGTCCCACGAGACCCCTCCTCCCCCTCCTCTGTCCACCGAGACCCCCTCCTCCCCCTCCTCTGTCCCACCGAGACCTCTTCTCCTCTCCCATCCAGAAAACCTCTCCATCACCGAGACCCCCTCCTCACCTCCTCTGTCCCACCGAGACCCCCTCCTCCACCTCCTCTGTCCCACCGAGACCCCCTCCTCCTCCCTCCTCTGTCCCACCGAGACTCTTTCTCCTCTCCCATCCAGAAAACCTCTCCATCACGAGACCACCTCCTCCACCCCCCTGTCCCACCGAGACCCCCTCCTCCTCCACCTCCTCTGTCCCACCGAGACCCCCTCCTCCTCCCTCCTCTGTCCCACCGAGACCCTCTTCTCCTCTCCCATCCAGAAAACCTCTCCATCACGAGACCACCTCCTCCACCTCCCCTGTCCCACCGAGACCCCCTCCTCCTCCACCTCCTCTGTCCCACCGAGACCCCCTCCTCCACCTCCTCTGTCCCACCGGGACCCCCTCTCCCCCCTCCTCTGTCCCACCGAGACCCCCTCCTCCACCTCCTCTGTCCCACCGGGACCCCCTCCTCCCCCCGACTCTGTCCCACCGGGACCCCCTCCTCCTCCTCTCCCATCCAGAAAACCTCACTCTTATCCTGATTGGTGTTTGAGCCAGAAGCCTCAGCCTACCGCTCCATCACCATCCGGACCTCAGCTTCCACTGCTGCCACCTGCTGTCCCGGGGTGGAACTTCACCCACAGCACAGCCGTAATAATCAGAGTCACCTTACACTCCGATCACCCCCTAAAATGTACCCACCGTACAGGGGCGCTACATATAGGAGGGGGAGGGGTGTATATATTATATATAGGAGGGGAGGGGTACACACATATATATATTAGGGGGAGGGGCACACACAGTATATATAGGAGGGGGAGGGGCACACATATATAGGAGGGGTGTATATAATATATATAGGAGGGGGAGGGGTACACACAGTATATATAGGAAGGGGAGGGGTACACACAGTATATATAGGAGGGGGAGGGGCACACATTATATATGAGGGGGGGAGGGGTACACACAGTATATATAGGAGGGGGAGGGGCACACATTATATATGAGGGGTGTATATAATATATATAGGAGGGGGAGGGGTACACATTATATAGGAGGGGTGTACATATTATATATAGGAGGGGGAGGGGCACACACAGTGTATATATAGGAGGGGGAGGGGCACACACACAGTATATATAGGAGGGGGAGGGGCACACATTATATATAGGAGGGGTGTACATATTATATATAGGAGGGGGAGGGGCACACACAGTGTATATATAGGAGGGGGAGGGGAACACACAGTATATATAGGAGGGGGAGGGGCACACATTATATATGAGGGGTGTATATAATATATATAGGAGGGGGAGGGGTACACATTATATATATAGGAGGGGTGTACATATTATATATAGGAGGGGGAGGGGCACACACAGTGTATATATAGGAGAGGGGGAGGGGCACACACAGTATATATAGGAGGGGGAGGGGCACACATTATATATAGGAGGGGTGTACATATTATATATAGGAGGGGGAGGGGCACACACAGTGTATATATAGGAGGGGGAGGGGTACACACAGTATATATAGGAGGGGGAGGGGCACACATTATATATGAGGGGTGTATATAATATATATAGGAGGGGGAGGGGCACACACAGTATATATAGGAGGGGGCGGGGCACACACAGTATGTATTCTATACACAGAGATCTCCCCTCTCACCCTTCTTCCTGATCCTCCTCCGCCATCACCGATCACCGGAACTGACGTCATCCGACACTCCGCCCCCTCACAGCTGTTCAGTTTCACAGACGTTAAAAGGAAGTGACGTCAGTACGGCGCGCCGTCACCCGGGCAACCAGAGAAACCGGAAGTGATCGCCGTGCGGAGCGGAGAAGTGAGATTTGTGTGTCCGCCACCCGCGGGTGAGTGAGAAAAACCCCTCCCCTCCCCCCCTGGGGCCCATGTGAGGCTTCCAAGGACAATCCAGGGGGCGGGGTTATGTCTGGGAAGGTTGAATACAGTCCCTGTGTGTGTCCCCCCCCCATATACTGATATGTGACTCCTCTTACATACTCTCCCCTCCCCAGTGATGTCACTTCTTCCTGTTGGGCTCAGCTACAGAAGAAGGCTGACAGAAGCGGAACATCTACAATGTCTTCTAGCGTTCCACCTGCAGGGGGCGCTTCTCATCCATCCTGACCCCTCCCACTTCCTCCCTCACTGACTCCTCCCACTTCCTCCCTCACTGACCCCTCCCACTTCCTCCCTCACTGACCCCTTCCACTTTCCCTCACTGACCCCTCCCACTTCCTCCCTCACTGTCTCCTCCCACTTCCTCCCTCACTGTCTCCTCCCACTTCCTCCCTCACTGTCTCCTCCCACTTCCTCCTCACTGACTCCTCCACTTCCTCCCTCACTGACCCCTTCCACTTCCTCCCTCACTGACCCCTCCCACTTCCTCCCTCACTGACCCCTCCCACTTCCTCCCTCACTGTCTCCTCCCACTTCCTCCCTCACTGTCTCCTCCCACTTCCTCCCTCACTGTCTCCTCCCACTTCCTCCCTCACTGACTCCTCCCACTTCCGCCCTGACCTCTCCCACTTACGCCCATCCCTGACCCCTCCCACTTACGGCCCTCACTGACCCCTCCCACTCCCTCCTTGACTCCTCCCACTCCCTCCATCCTTGACCACGCCCTCCCTCCTTGGCTCCTTCCTGACTCCTCCTACATCCACCATCCTCCCTCCGTATTTGCTTGGCTGCTGACTTTGTGACAAAGAAAATCGGTCTCTGTAATTTTATTGGTCGGATTATTATACCAGAGAGAGAAAAAATAACAAAAATATCCAGAAAATCTCATTTCATAAAAGTTATAAATTCATTTGCATTTTATTGAGTGAAATAAGTATGTGAACCCCGACCCATCAGCGACAGTTCTGCCCCCGGGGAGTCTTCTATACAAGTAATGAGCTGAGATTAGGAGCACTCTCTCTCTCTCTCTCTCTCTCTCTCTCTCTCTCAGCACTCTCTCTCTTTCTCTCTCTCTCTCTCTCTGAGGGAGCACTCTCCTAATCTCGGCTTGTTACCTGTATCCACAGAATCGGCCAATCTTTCCACCATGGGGGAAGACCAAAGATCTGTCAGAGGACATCGGGGAGAAGATCGGCACAAGGCTGGAATGGGCTACAAGACCCTCGCCAATCAGCTTGGTGGGAGGAGACAACAGTTGGTGGGAGGAGACAACAGTTGGTGGGAGGAGACAACAGTTGGTGGGAGGAGACAACAGTTGGTGGGAGGAGACAACAGTTGGTGGGATTATTCACAAATGGAAGAGACACAAAATACCGATCACTCCTCGGTCTTAGGGTTGTCACCTCATTCCTATAATCCCGATCACTTCATTAATGTTTGGTTAGTTCAATATCCCCCCCTGCCTCTTTGGGGACCAAAGAATTGAAGTGGGGGGAGAATGTAGTCATAAAGTACACGGGGTCTGAGGATTTAATGCAGATGAGACACCAAGTGATCTCCACCTTCATCAGTCTCAGAACCCGTGTACTTCATGGCTACGTTCACCCCCCACTTCAATTCTTTGGTCCCCAGAGAGGAGGGGGGATATTGAACTAACCAAACATTAATGAAGATAAAGAGGAGTTGGGGTTTAACCCTACTCAGTCTGGGGCTCCATACAAGATCTCCCCTCATGGAGGTTCAATGATCATGAGAACGGTGAGGATTCCGCCCAGAACTACACGGGAGAATCTTGTCACCGATCTCAGCCGGGACCATCGTCACCAAGGAAACAATGACAATCGAGAACCTGGAGGCCAACTCCAAGAAACGTCTGACCTCTGTGATCCCCAACAAGGGATTCTCCACCAATCACTGAGTGATGTTCTGTGAGGGGTTCACATACTTATTCCACTCATTAAATACAAATCCATTTATAACTTTTATGTTGTTATTTTGTCTCACTGTTATAAGAATCCGACCAATAAAATGACAGGCCGATCGTTTTAGAATCGGCAGCCGATCGAATACTTTTTTCCCATCACTGTATATAAAGACAATACGACCATCAGAGGGCGCTGTGTACTGCGGGGCCCTCAGTCTGCACCAGGGGCCCATATCTTTTCTATGTATTGCTTAGTGTTGTTTCTCTATTCCAGGATGGAGAAGTATCACGTCTTGGATCTGATCGGAGAAGGATCGTTCGGGAGAGTTATAAAGGGGAGGAGACGGCACAGCGGAGAGGTGACCCCATATCCTTCTATGCCTAAATCTTCTCAGAGGTGTCACATCTCTATTATATAATGTACACCCCACCCCCATTACTATTATAATGTACCTGGTCTGGGGGGGAGGGGCACACAGGTATCTCACCCCTCTTCCTCCATACAGGGATGTATAGGAACCCTCTTGCTGCGGTGAGACTTCTGCTTCCTCCCTGATGGTTGATGTATGCCATTACTGCATTTTCCAGCCTGGGTTTCCAATGTTGCCGTGACAATCAAATCGCCTGAAGGTCCAAGATGCTGATTGGGAGACGAAATTCCTCCGACACCCAAGTCTCCTGTACGGGACTCCCGCTGAGGCTTTGGCATTGTCTTTCTCCTGGTGGGAGCGGAGGCTTTGGCGTTGTCTTTCTCCAGGCGGGAGCGGAGGCTTTGGCGTTGTCTTTCTCCTGGTGGGAGCGGAGGCTTTGGCGTTGTTTTTCTCCTGGCGGGAGCCGAGGCTTTGGCGTTGTCTTTCCCCAGGCGGGAGCGGAGGCTTTGGCGTTGTCTTTCTCCTGGTGGGAGCGGAGGCTTTGGCGTTGTCTTTCTCCTGGCGGGAGCGGAGGCTTTGGCGTTGTCTTTCTCCTGGCGGGAGCCGAGGCTTTGGCGTTGTCTTCTCCTGGCGGGAGCCGAGGCTTTGGCGTTGTCTTTCCCCAGGCGGGAGCGGAGGCTTTGGCGTTGTCTTTCTCCTGGCGGGAGCGGAGGCTTTGGCGTTGTCTTTCTTCTGGCTGAGGGGGGAGCGGAGGCTTTGGCGTTGTCTTTCTCCTGGCGAGAGCCGAGGCTTTGGCGTTGTCTTTCTCCTGGTGGGAGCGGAGGCTTTGGCGTTGTCTTTCTCCTGGTGGGAGCGGAGGCTTTGGCGTTGTCTCCTGGCGGGAGCGGAGGCTTTGGCGTTGTCTTTCTCCTGGTGGGAGCGGAGGCTTTGGCGTTGTCTTTCTCCTGGTGGGAGCGGAGGCTTTGGCGTTGTCTTTCTCCTGGTGGGAGCGGAGGCTTTGGCGTTGTCTTCTCCTGGCGGGAGCGGAGGCTTTGGCGTTGTCTTTCTCCTGGTGGGAGCGGAGGCTTTGGCGTTGTCTTTCTCCTGGTGGGAGCGGAGGCTTTGGCGTTGTCTTTCTCCTGGTGGGAGCGGAGGCTTTGGCGTTGTCTTCTCCTGCCGGGAGCTGAGGCTTTGGCGTTGTCTTTCTCCTGGCGGGAGCGGAGGCTTTGGCGTTGTCTTTCTCCTGGCGGGAGCGGAGGCTTTGGCGTTGTCTTTCCCCAGGCGGGAGCGGAGGCTTTGGCGTTGTCTTTCTCCTGGCGGGAGCGGAGGCTTTGGCGTTGTCTTTCCCCAGGCGGGAGCGGAGGCTTTGGCGTTGTCTTTCTCCTGGCGGGAGTGGAGGCTTTGGCGTTGGCTTTCTCCTGGTGGGATCGGAGGCTTTGGCGTTGTCTTTCTCCTGGTGGGAGCGGAGGCTTTGGTGTTGTCTTTCCCCAGGCGGGAGCGGAGGCTTTGGCGTTGTCTTTCCCCAGGCGGGAGCGGAGGCTTTGGCGTTGTCTTCTCCTGGCGGGAGCGGAGGCTTTGGCGTTGTCTTTCTCCTGGCGGGAGCGGAGGCTTTGGCGTTGTCTTTCTCCTGGCGGGAGCGGAGGCTTTGGCGTTGTCTTCTCCTGGCGGGAGCGGAGGCTTTGGCGTTGTCTTTCTCCTGGTGGGAGCGGAGGCTTTGGCGTTGTCTTTCCCCAGGCGGGAGCGGAGGCTTTGGCGTTGTCTTCTCCTGGCGGGAGCGGAGGCTTTGGCGTTGTCTTCTCCTGGCAGGAGCGGAGGCTTTGGCGTTGTCTTTCCCCAGGCGGGAGCGGAGGCTTTGGCGTTGTCTTTCTCCTGGGGGAGCGGAGGCTTTGGCGTTGTCTTTCCCCAGGCGGGAGCGGAGGCTTTGGCGTTGTCTTTCTCCTGGCGGGAGCGGAGGCTTTGGCGTTGTCTTTCCCCAGGCGGGAGCGGAGGCTTTGGCGTTGTCTTTCTCCTGGCGGGAGCGGAGGCTTTGGCGTTGTCTTTCCCCAGGCGGGAGCGGAGGCTTTGGCGTTGTCTTTCTCCTGGCGGGAGTGGAGGCTTTGGCGTTGGCTTTCTCCTGGTGGGATCGGAGGCTTTGGCGTTGTCTTTCTCCTGGTGGGAGCGGAGGCTTTGGTGTTGTCTTTCCCCAGGCGGGAGCGGAGGCTTTGGCGTTGTCTTTCCCCAGGCGGGAGCGGAGGCTTTGGCGTTGTCTTCTCCTGGCGGGAGCGGAGGCTTTGGCGTTGTCTTTCTCCTGGCGGGAGCGGAGGCTTTGGCGTTGTCTTTCTCCTGGCGGGAGCGGAGGCTTTGGCGTTGTCTTCTCCTGGCGGGAGCGGAGGCTTTGGCGTTGTCTTTCTCCTGGTGGGAGCGGAGGCTTTGGCGTTGTCTTTCCCCAGGCGGGAGCGGAGGCTTTGGCGTTGTCTTCTCCTGGCGGGAGCGGAGGCTTTGGCGTTGTCTTCTCCTGGCAGGAGCGGAGGCTTTGGCGTTGTCTTTCCCCAGGCGGGAGCGGAGGCTTTGGCGTTGTCTTTCTCCTGGCGGGAGCGGAGGCTTTGGCGTTGTCTTTCCCCAGGCGGGAGCGGAGGCTTTGGCGTTGTCTTCTCCTGGCGGGAGCGGAGGCTTTGGCGTTGTCTTCTCCTGGCGGGAGCGGAGGCTTTGGCGTTGTCTTTCCCAGGCGGGAGCGGAGGCTTTGGCGTTGTCTTTTCTCCTGCGGGAGCGGAGGCTTTGGCGTTGTCTTCTACTGGCGGGAGCGGAGGCTTTGGCGTTGTCTTCTCCTGGCGGGAGCGGAGGCTTTGGCGTTGTCTTCTCCTGGCGGGAGCGGAGGCTTTGGCGTTGTCTTCTCCTGGCGGGAGCGGAGGCTTTGGCGTTGTCTTCTCCTGGCGGGAGCAGAGGCTTTGGCGTTGTTTTCTCCTGGTGGGAGCGGAGGCTTTGGCGTTGTCTTCTCCTGGCGGGAGCGGAGGCTTTGGCGTTGTCTTCTACTGGCGGGAGCGGAGGCTTTGGCGTTGTCTTTCTCCTGGTGGGAGCGGAGGCTTTGGCGTTGTCTTTCTCCTGGCGGGAGCGGAGGCTTTGGCGTTGTCTTCTCCTGGCGGGAGCGGAGGCTTTGGCGTTGTCTTTCTCCTGCCGGGAGCGGAGGCTTTGGCGTTGTCTTTCTCCAGGCGGGAGCGGAGGCTTTGGCGTTGTCTTTCTCCAGGCGGGAGCGGAGGCTTTGGCGTTGTCTTTCTCCAGGCGGGAGCGGAGGCTTTGGCGTTGTCTTTCTCCTGGCGGGAGCGGAGGCTTTGGCGTTGTCTTCTCCTGGCGGGAGCGGAGGCTTTGGCGTTGTCTTCTCCTGGCGGGAGCGGAGGCTTTGGCGTTGTCTTCTACTGGCGGGAGCCGAGGCTTTGGCGTTGTCTTTCTCCAGGCGGGAGCGGAGGCTTTGGCGTTGTCTTCTCCTGGCGGGAGCGGAGGCTTTGGCGTTGTCTTTCTCCTGGCGGGAGCGGAGGCTTTGGCGTTGTCTTCTACTGGCGGGAGCGGAGGCTTTGGCGTTGTCTTTCTCCTGGCGGGAGCGGAGGCTTTGGCGTTGTCTTCTCCTGGTGGGAGCCGAGGCTTTGGCGTTGTCTTTCTCCTGGTGGGAGCCGAGGCTTTGGCGTTGTCTTTCTCCTGGCGGGAGCGGAGGCTTTGGTGTCTTTCTCCTGGCGGGAGCGGGGTCACACCAGCCTCGTTGCGGTACGTCTTTAGGGGCGGGGTCACACCTGCTGGTAACACAGAACACTATGTTCTGGAAAGGGCCACAATACAGAGCCCGATGTCCATGGGTGACGTTCCAAGCCCCCGGGTCCTGTCCAGGGGGGTACAAGCTGAGGATCTGGATAGCAGAATACAGAGGTGGGCTCAGGCAGTGTCACGGAAGGTCCCCACATTCAGACCGAATGCTTCCCATAGTCTGGACATAGATACCGGATATTCCAGCTGCCTTGTAACTCACAACGAGACGAGACTTGTATATGTGATAAGTATGGAATCTTTCATAGGACCAAAGATACAACCTTAAATACAGTACAGCTTGTTAATCACAGGAACAATGAACTCTCCACCCACACATTCCTTTGCTAATGACATTCAGGTGAGCAAATGATCTAATCAGTATCTAGACATTTCGGCACCGCAAAGCTTTTCAAGCTCCCCTGAACATAATTGACATGCTAATTCAATACACCTGAGAGGAGACTGACTCTATTGTAGTACAATACACAAAAGAGAGTCAATTAGCTGGAGAAGAGGACATTAGAATTCAGCAGTGAAAGAGTCACTCTACAATTAACCCTTTGAGCTCAGGATTAACAAACTTAAAACAGCCGTACAGATATCTCAGAATATAATGTGGATAATCCCATCTCAGGTAGTCCAAGATATCATTCATCTTATGCCCCGCCCCTAGTGGTCATAGGATGATTTTAGACATAGGAGAATCTGAGTCTGTCACAGGCAGCAACATAAAAAATTGCAAAAAAAACTTTTCTCTGAAGTACGGAAGCATGCTGGGAGTAGGAGAGGTCATATTGGGCAGGCCCACAATTTTGTTTCCGCTCCTCCTGTAGGTGGCAGTATAACCCAACAGCCTCTGAATTCCTGCACCCCTCAATATTCACATGAGCAGAATCTATAGTTAGACAAGCTCCTCCCCCTCCATGACGCTCCGGTCTTCTTGCTCCTCAGGTTGTGGCCCTGAAGTTCATTCCTAAAGTGGGCCGATCCGAGAAAGAGCTCCGAGGTCTGAAGAGGGAGATCCAGATCATGAGAGATTTATGTCACCCTAACATTGTGCGCATGCTGGACAGCGTTGAGACGGAGCGAGAGGTAAGAGACACCCCAACACTGTGCGCATGCTGGACAGAGAGGTAAGAGACGCCCCAACACTGTGCGCATGGCTGCATTGAGCAGCAAGGCGAGAGGAGCGAAGGAGACAAGCGTAGACCGCCACTGCGTGTGCACTGCTGGACAGAGAGGTAAGAGACGCCCCAACACTGTGCACATGCTGGACAGAGAGGTAAGAGACGCCCCAACACTGTGCACATGCTGGACAGAGAGGTAAGAGATGCCCCAACACTGTGCACATGCTGGACAGAGAGGTAAGTGACGCCCCAACACTGTGCACATGCTGGACAAAGAGGTACGAGACACCCCAACACTGTGCGCATGCTGGACAGCTGTGATAGGTGACGCCTCTTCTCTGGTCAGGTGGTGGTCGTGACGGAATACGCGGAGGGAGAATTGTTCCAGATCCTGGAAGATGATGGTAATCTGTCGGAGGATCTGGTGAGTCTCTGATCGATCGGTGTGTGAATGATCGTATGGCTGAGCTCTCCCGGGTAACGGCTGTCTCTGTGTAGGTGAGGGACGTCTCTGCACAGCTGGTGTCCGCCCTCTACTACCTCCATTCCCATCGCATCCTCCACCGCGACATGAAACCGCAGAACATCCTCCTGGGGAAGGACGGGACCGTCAAACTCTGCGACTTCGGGTGAGTGCCGCCGAGCGACTTTTATCAATGTTTTGTTGCCTCCAAATATAAGACGTGATTTTGCACCGCAATGAGACCGCCCAATGGGGTGTTTTATTACCGATGTCCTTCCCTCTGTGTGTGGAGACGGTGCACCTTTATGTCCTTCCCTCTGTGTGTGGAGACGGTGCACCTTTATGTCCTTCCCTCTGTGTACGGAGACGGTGCACCTTTATGTCCTTCCCTCTGTGTACGGAGACGGTGCACCTTTATGTCCTTCCCTCTGTGTGTGGAGACGGTGCACCTTTATGTCCTTCCCTCTGTGTGTGGAGACGGTGCACCTTTATGTCCTTCCCTCTGTGTACGGAGACGGTGCACCTTTATGTCCTTCCCTCTGTGTACGGAGACGGTGCACCTTTATGTCCTTCCCTCTGTATGTGGAGACGGTGCACCTTTATGTCCTTCCCTCTGTGTACAGAGACGGTGCACCTTTATGTCCTTCCCTCTGTGTACGGAGACGGTGCACCTTTATGTCCTTCCCTCTGTGTAGGGAGACGGTGCACCTTTATGTCCTTCCCTCTGTGTACGGAGACGGTGCACCTTTATGTCCTTCCCTCTGTATGTGGAGACGGTGCACCTTTATGTCCTTCCCTCTGTGTACGGAGACGGTGCACCTTTATGTCCTTCCCTCTGTGTACGGAGACGGTGCACCTTTATGTCCTTCCCTCTGTGTACGGAGACGGTGCACCTTTATGTCCTTCCCTCTGTGTACGGAGACGGTGCACCTTTATGTCCTTCCCTCTGTGTGTGGAGGCGGTGCACCTTTATGTCCTTCCCTCTGTGTACGGAGACGGTGCACCTTTATGTCCTTCCCTCTGTGTACGGAGACGGTGCACCTTTATGTCCTTCCCTCTGTGTACGGAGACGGTGCACCTTTATGTCCTTCCCTCTGTGTACGGAGACGGTGCACCTTTATGTCCTTCCCTCTGTGTACGGAGACGGCGCACCTTTATGTCCTTCCCTCTGTGTGTGGAGACGGTGCACCTTTATGTCCTTCCCTCTGTGTACGGAGACGGTGCACCTTTATGTCCTTCCCTCTGTGTACGGAGACGGTGCACCTTTATGTCCGTCCCTCTGTGTACGGAGACGGTGCACTTTATGTCCTTCCCTCTGTGTGTGGAGACGGTGCACCTTTATCCTTCCCTCTGTATGTGGAGACGGTGCACCTTTATGTCCTTCCCTCTGTGTGTACGTAGACACTTTTATGTCCTTCCCTCTGTGTACGGAGACGGTGCACCTTTATGTCCTTCCCTCTGTGTACGGAGACGGTGCACCTTTATGTCCTTCCCTCTGTGTACGGAGACGGTGCACCTTTATGTCCTTCCCTCTGTGTACGGAGACGGTGCACCTTTATGTCCTTCCCTCTGTGTACGGAGACGGTGCACTTTTATGTCCTTCCCTCTGTGTACGGAGACGGTGCACCTTTATGTCCTTCCCTCTGTGTACGGAGACGGTGCACCTTTATGTCCTTCCCTCTGTGTACGGAGACGGTGCACCTTTATGTCCTTCCCTCTGTGTGTGGAGACGGTGCACCTTTATGTCCTTCCCTCTGTGTACGGAGACGGTGCACCTTTATGTCCTTCCCTCTGTGTACGGAGACGGTGCACCTTTGTCCTTCCCTCTGTATGTGGAGACGGTGCACCTTTATGTCCTTCCCTCTGTGTGTGGAGACGGTGCACCTTTATGTCCTTCCCTCTGTGTACGGAGACGGTGCACCTTTATGTCCTTCCCTCTGTGTACGGAGACGGTGCACCTTTGTCCTTCCCTCTGTATGTGGAGACGGTGCACCTTTATGTCCTTCCCTCTGTGTACGGAGACGGTGCACCTTTATGTCCTTCCCTCTGTGTACGGAGACGGTGCACCTTTATGTCCTTCCCTCTGTGTACGGAGACGGTGCACCTTTGTCCTTCCCTCTGTATGTGGAGACGGTGCACCTTTATGTCCTTCCCTCTGTGTACGGAGACGGTGCACCTTTATGTCCTTCCCTCTGTATGTGGAGACGGTGCACCTTTATGTCCTTCCCTCTGTGTACGGAGACGGTGCACCTTTATGTCCTTCCCTCTGTGTACGGAGACGGTGCACCTTTATGTCCTTCCCTCTGTGTACGGAGACGGTGCACCTTTATGTCCTTCCCTCTGTGTGTGGAGACGGTGCCTTTATGTCCTTCCCTCTGTGTACGGAGACGGTGCACCTTTATGTCCTTCCCTCTGTGTACGGAGACGGTGCACCTTTATGTCCTTCCCTCTGTGTACGGAGACGGTGCACCTTTATGTCCTTCCCTCTGTGTACGGAGACGGTGCACCTTTATGTCCTTCCCTCTGTGTACGGAGACGGTGCACCTTTATGTCCTTCCTCTGTGTACGGAGACGGTGCACCTTTATGTCCTTCCCTCTGTGTACGGAGACGGTGCACCTTTATGTCCTTCCCTCTGTGTACGGAGACGGTGCACCTTTATGTCCTTCCCTCTGTGTACGGAGACGGTGCACCTTTATGTCCTTTCCCTCTGTGTACGGAGACGGTGCACCTTTATGTCCTTCCTCTGTGTACGGAGACGGTGCACCTTTATGTCCTTCCCTCTGTATGTGGAGACGGTGCACCTTTATGTCCTTCCCTCTGTGTGTGGAGACGGTGCACCTTTATGTCCTTCCCTCTGTGTACGGAGACGACGCACCTTTATGTCCTTCCCTCTGTGTACGGAGACGGTGCACCTTTATGTCCTTCCCTCTGTGTACGGAGACGGTGCACCTTTATGTCCTTCCCTCTGTGTACGGAGACGGTGCACCTTTATGTCCTTCCCTCTGTGTACGGAGACGGTGCACCTTTGTCCTTCCCTCTGTATGTGGAGACGGTGCACCTTTATGTCCTTCCCTCTGTGTGTGGAGACGGTGCACCTTTATGTCCTTCCCTCTGTGTACGGAGACGGTGCACCTTTATGTCCTTCCTCTGTGTACGGAGACGGTGCACCTTTATGTCCTTCCCTCTGTGTACGGAGACGGTGCACCTTTATGTCCTTCCTCTGTGTACGGAGACGGTGCACCTTTATGTCCTTCCCTCTGTGTACGGAGACGGTGCACCTTTATGTCCTTCCCTCTGTGTACGGAGACGGTGCACCTTTATGTCCTTCCCTCTGTGTACGGAGACGGTGCACCTTTATGTCCTTCCCTCTGTGTACGGAGACGGCGCATCCTTTATGTCCTTCCCTCTGTGTACGGAGACGGTGCACCTTTATGTCCTTCCCTCTGTGTACGGAGACGGTGCACCACCTTTATGTCCTTCCCTCTGTGTACGGAGACGGTGCACCTTTATGTCCTTCCCTCTGTGTACGGAGACGGTGCACCTTTATGTCCTTCCTCTGTATGTGGAGACGGTGCACCTTTATGTCCTTCCCTCTGTGTACGGAGACGGTGCACCTTTATGTCCTTCCCTCTGTGTACGGAGACGGTGCACCTTTATGTCCTTCCCTCTGTGTACGGAGACGGTGCACTTTATGTCCTTCCCTCTGTGTACGGAGACGGTGCACCTTTATGTCCTTCCCTCTGTGTACGGAGACGGTGCACCTTTATGTCCTTCCCTCTGTGTACGGAGACGGTGCACCTTTATGTCCTTCCCTCTGTGTACGGAGACGGTGCACCTTTATGTCCTTCCCTCTGTGTACGGAGACGGTGCACCTTTATGTCCTTCCCCTCTGTGTACGGAGACGGTGCACCTTTATGATTTCCCTCTGTGTGTGTGGAGACGACGCACCTTTATGTCCTTCCCTCTGTGTACGGAGACGGTGCACCTTTATGTCCTTCCCTCTGTGTACGGAGACGGTGCACCTTTATGTCCTTCCCTCTGTGTACGGAGACGGTGCACCTTTATGTCCTTCCCTCTGTGTACGGAGACGGTGCACCTTTATGTCCTTCCCTCTGTGTACGGAGACGGTGCACCTTTATGTCCTTCCCTCTGTGTACGGAGATGGCTCACCTTTATGTCCTTCCCTCTGTGTGTGGAGACGGTGCACCTTTATGTCCTTCCCTCTGTGTACGGAGACGGTGCACCTTTATGTCCTTCCCTCTGTGTACGGAGACGGTGCACCTTTATGTCCTTCCCTCTGTGTACGGAGACGGTGCACCTTTATGTCCTTCCCTCTGTATGTGGAGACGGTGCACCTTTATGTCCTTCCCTCTGTGTACGGAGACGGTGCACCTTTATGTCCTTCCCTCTGTGTACGGAGACGGTGCACCTTTATGTCCTCCCCTCTGTATGTGGAGACGGTGCACCTTTGTGTCCTTCCCTCTGTGTACGGAGACGGTGCACCTTTATGTCCTTCCCTCTGTGTGTGGAGACGGTGCACCTTTATGTCCTTCCCTCTGTGTGTGGAGACGGTGCACCTTTATGTCCTTCCCTCTGTGTACGGAGACGGCGCACCTTTATGTCCTTCCCTCTGTGTGTGGAGACGGTGCACCTTTATGTCCTTCCCTCTGTGTACGGAGACGGTGCACCTTTATGTCCTTCCCTCTGTGTGTGGAGACGGTGCACCTTTATGTCCTCCCCTCTGTGTACGGAGACGGTGCACCTTTATGTCCTTCCCTCTGTATGTGGAGACGGTGCACCTTTATGTCCTTCCCTCTGTGTACGGAGACGGTGCACCTTTATGTCCTTCCCTCTGTGTACGGAGACGGTGCACCTTTATGTCCTTCCCTCTGTATGTGGAAACGGTGCACCTTTATGTCCTTCCCTCTGTATGTGGAAACGGTGCACCTTTATGTCCTTCCCTCTGTATGTGGAGACGGTGCACCTTTATGTCCTTCCCTCTGTGTGTGGAGACGGTGCACCTTTATGTCCTTCCCTCTGTGTGTGGAGACGGTGCACCTTTATGTCCTTCCCTCTGTATGTGGAAACGGTGCACCTTTATGTCCTTCCCTCTGTATGTGGAAACGGTGCACCTTTATGTCCTTCCCTCTGTATGTGGAGACGGTGCACCTTTATGTCCTTCCCTCTGTGTGTGGAGACGGTGCACCTTTATGTCCTTCCCTCTGTGTACGGAGACGGTGCACCTTTCTTTTCTTTCCTGGTATTCCGGGGTTTTTAGGTGCAGCAGTCATTGGTGCAGCGCAGCCCTTCCCCCCACAATACGCATTCTTTTTGTATCGGTTCCTTCTGTTTAGCTGACTTGGTTCATCGTTCCGACATTCCCTGATATTTAGAATTGAATTTGAATTTCTCTTCTGAAAGTTTTATTTTTTTCTCATGTGACTGGCACAGCACCAATCAGGGCCGGCCAGACATAGAGACACACTATAGAGAGCATACTTCAGTAATAGAAGCCCCTCCCTTGAGGATCTTTCCCTGCAGATGATAAAGCGGAGGAAGAGGTCATGTGACCACACTGAGGATTTATGTGAAAGGTGAAGTACAGCGAAAGGTTTTTTATTTTTATGGCTGTACTTCTCCTGAGGTGACCCATCACAGAACTGGTCCAGGCCCAGAAAACCCAAAAACCTGGACTGACAAATGGCCACGCCTCTCTGCGAGGTGCCGAGAGCCTTAACCAGATGCTCCCTCCTCCTCCACAGCTCGGCACTCCGGTGAGCACTGGAGGGGCAGAGACATCCCCCACTCTCTGCAGACTGAGGACCGAAATCTGAGTAACCAGTTCCTCCCGCCTCCTCCACAGCTCGGCACTCCGGTGAGCACTGGAGGGGCAGAGACATCCCCCACTCTCTGAAGACTGAGGACCGAAATCTGAGCAACCAGTTCCTCCCGCCTCCTCCTTTGTAGCTCTGCACTCCGGTGAGCACTGGAGGGGCAGAGACATCCCCACTCTCTGTAGACTGAGGACTGAGATCAGAGCAACCAGTTCCTCCCGCCTCCTCCTCTGCACCTCGGCACTCCGGTGAGCACTGGAGGGGCAGAGACATCCCCACTCTCTGTAGACTGAGGACTGAGATCAGAGCAACCAGTTCCTCCCGCCTCCTCCTCTGCACCTCGGCACTCCGGTGAGCACTCCTGGAGGGGCAGAGACATCCCCACTCTCTGTAGACTGAGGACTGAGATCAGAGCAACCAGTTCCTCCCCACCTCCTCCTCTGCACCTCGGCACTCCGGTGAGCACTGGAGGGGCAGAGACATCCCCCACTCTCTGTAGACTGAGGACTGAGATCAGAGCAACCAGTTCCTCCCACCTCCTCCTCTGCACCTCGGCACTCCGGTGAGCACTGGAGGGGCAGAGACATCCCCCACTCTCTGTAGACTGAGGACTGAGATCAGAGCAACCAGTTCCTCCCACCTCCTCCTCTGCACCCTCGGCACTCCGGTGAGCACTGGAGGGGCAGAGACATCCCCCACTCTCTGTAGACTGAGGACTGAGATCAGAGCAACCAGTTCCTCCCACCTCCTCCTCTGCACCTCGGCACTCCGGTGAGCACTGGAGGGGCAGAGACAAAAGAGAAATCCCCACTCTCTGTAGACTGAGGACTGAGATCAGAGCAACCAGTTCCTCCCACCTCCTCCTCTGCACCTCGGCACTCCGGTGAGCACTGGAGGGGCAGAGACATCCCCCACTCTCTGTAGACTGAGGACTGAGATCAGAGCAACCAGTTCCTCCCACCTCCTCCTCTGCACCTCGGCACTCCGGTGAGCACTGGAGGGGCAGAGACATCCCCCACTCTCTGCAGACTGAGGACCGAAATCAGAGCAACCAGCGGCATCCATGTGTCAGGGTTTTCTATGTATACCCCCCCCCCCCCACCCCCCATGATCCTGTGTCTCTTCATTGTACAGGTTTGCCCGGGAGCTGAGTCTGGATACCCTCATGGTGCGCTCCATAAAGGGGACCCCGTTGTACATGTCTCCAGAGCTGGTCCTAGAACGTCCGTACGACCATCGCTCCGACCTCTGGGCGCTGGGCTGTATCGTCTATGAGTTATTTGTGGGCACCCCTCCCTTCTATACACACAGCATCTTCCAGCTGGTCAGCATCATCACCCAGCAACCAGTGCGATGGCCAAAGGAGGTCTCACCAGAACTGAAGGTAAGGCTGTGTGACACAGGAGTGACTCCGGAGTGACTCCGGCAATAATGACGATGCTTTTCTATGATTCCTCCAGGATTTCCTCCAGGGTCTCCTCACAAAGGACCCGACTCTGCGACTGTCCTGGCCCACCCTGCTGAGACATCCCTTCATTAAAGACAAAGTAATGGGTGAGATCTTCATCAATATCCTTATCCGATCCTGAGAGGAGACCTCTAGGGGTGGGGCTGTACTCTATTTTATACCTTGTTTGTGGGCGGTGCTATGGTGGGCTGGTACTTTGGGGGTGGGACTGTATTTTATTCCCCCTCCCCTGCCTATGATGCCTGTCTGAGGGTGTTGCTTTGTGCGGACAGTACGTTGGGGGTGGGGTAGCTGGATTTCATAGATCGAATGTTACTCTGTGATTTGTCTGTTTTTCCAGTATTGGAGGACGGCACTGCTGGAAGTCCATTCACCTCTCCACTGACTGACGAGCAGCAGCAGCTCCGTGACAGACTGTGTGAGAGCGCCGGACAGGCCAGCGCACATTCCCGCATCCTGAGCAAAGCAAGACAACGTGTGGCCAAGAGAAAGGAGAGGGAGACGGGGAAAGCGGCCACCAACCAGGTGACACTGCTAAACATTACACCTAATTTATGTGTTCCTAGAATCCTCCTTCTGTCTCCACCCTCACACCAGCGCCGCCCTCGGTCTGTACCCTCACACCAGCGCCGCCCTCGGTCTGTACCCTCACACCAGCGCCGCCCTCGGTCTGTACCCTCACACCAGCGCCGCCCTCGGTCTGTACCCTCACACCAGCGCCACCCTCGCTCTGTACCCTCACACCAGCGCCGCCCTCGGTCTGTACCCTCACACCAGCGCCGCCCTCGGTCTGTACCCTCACACCAGCGCCGCCCTCTGTCTGTACCCTCACACCAGCGCCGCCCTCTGTCTGTACCCTCACACCAGCGCCGCCCTCGCTCTGTACCCTCACACCAGCGCCGCCCTCGCTCTGTACCCTCACACCAGCGCCACCCTCGGTCTCCACACCAGCTCCACCCTCACACCAGCGCCACTCTCGGTCTCCACACCAGCACCACTCTCGGTCGCCACACCAGCTCCACCCTTGGTCTGTACCCTCATACCAGCACCACCTTCGGGCTCCACCCTCATACCAGCGCCACCCTCGGTCTGTATCTTTTTACCAGCGCCACCCTCATACTAGCTCCAGAGGGAAAGGGGCATCTCTAAATCTGTGATTCCTATGTCTACTGACCACAAGGTCTATCATGGGACTTCCCTGTAGGCGAGTCATGGGACTTTCACTCTAAGAGATTCCCTGAGGGACAAGTTCCTGGCTTCCTGCAGCTGCATTATCCTGGGCCGGGATGCTGTTCTGTCTCTGGCCTCTCACTCAGACCCAGCTCCATCACTTCTCCATCCAGGTCTTCACTAGAGACCATAGGACCAGACCCAGCTCCATCACTTCTCCATCCAGGTCTTCACTAGAGACCATAGGACCAGACCCAGCTCCATCACTTCTCTATCCAAGTCTTCACTATAAGACCATAGGACCAGACCCAGCTCCATCCCTTCTCCATCCAGGTCTTCACTAGAGACCATAGGACCAGACCATGCTCCATCCCTTCTCCATCCAGGTCTTCACTAGAGACCATAGAACCAGACCCAGCTCCATCCCTTCTCCATCCAGGTCTTCACTAGAGACCATAGGACCAGACCCAGCTCCATCCCTTCTCCATCCAGGTCTTCCCTAGAGACCATAGAACCAGACCCAGCTCCATCACTTCTCTATCCAAGTCTTCACTATAAGACCATAGGACCAGACCCAGCTCCATCCCTTCTCCATCCAGGTCTTCACTAGAGACCATAGGACCAGACCCAGCTCCATCACTTCTCCATCCAGGTCTTCACTAGAGACCATAGAATCAGACCCAGCTCCATCACTTCTCCATCCAGGTCTTCACTAGAGACCATAGAATCAGACCCAGCTCCATCCCTTCTCCATCCAGGTCTTCACTAGAGACCATAGGACCAGACCCAGCTCCATCACTTCTCCATCCAGGTCTTCACTAGAGACCATAGAATCAGACCCAGCTCCATCCCTTCTCCATCCAGGTCTTCACTAGAGACCATAGAATCAGACCCAGCTCCATCCCTTCTCCATCCAGGTCTTCCCTAGAGACCATAGAATCAGACCCAGCTCCATCCCTTCTCCATCCAGGTCTTCACTAGAGACCATAGAACCAGACCCAGCTCCATCACTTCTCCATCCAGGTCTTCACTAGAGACCATAGAACCAGACCCAGCTCCATCACTTCTCCATCCAGGTCTTCACTAGAGACCATAGAACCAGACCCAGCTCCATCACTTCTCCATCCAGGTCTTCACTATCAGACTAGTGCCATTCCATGTCTCCTCTTACACCAGATTTACCCGATATCTCCATCACTTCTCCATATGAGACCACCTTCACACCCTGCGTGCCCACACTCTCTCCCTCTTCTCCCCCGCCCCCTCCATTGTCTCCCTGGATCATTGTGGTTTTGTTGTAGAGGGAAGCGGATCGTGGTGACGGTGAGGAGTCGGGGGTTGGGCACACAGGAGTTGGGAGTCTCTCTGCGTTGGCTAGGTAAGTTCTCGGTTCTGTGGATCTGAATTGTGTGGTGTGGTGTGGTGTGTGGTTTGTACCCCTGTCCTGTATTCTTCTTCATGGTGTGTCAGGGGGGACCCCATATCTCAGGACTATGAGAAGGGATTTGGCCGGGAGAAGAGGAAAACGCACAGCATTGAAGTGGTCCACCTGGAGAACGAGGTAAGGGGGGAGGGGTCTGCATACACAGCGTGGGGTAGGTGGGCTGTATATCTGAACATGTGATCATGGAGACATTGTGTCTACAGGACAGCGACGATGAATGGTCCGCACTACTGGAAGCTACTGACCCGTCTGTGGCCCAGCTGAGTACCCCCTTCCTTCTCCTCCGGGACCCCAACTTCAGGAAGAAAGTCCATGGCCGGCTACGGGACTGCAACCCTCCGGTCAGTGTATTCCCTGACTCTGACCCTTCATTACCCACAATGCCCCTGTACTATGACCCCCCACAATACCCCCGTACTATAATCCCCACATTGCCCACAATGCCCCTGTACTATGACCCCCCACAATGCCCCTGTACTATAATCCCCACATTACTCACAATGCCCCTGTACTATAATCCCCACATTACCCACAATGCCCCTGTACTATGACCCCCCACAATGCCCCTGTACTATAATCCCCACATTACCCACAATGCCCCTGTACTATGACCCCCCACAATGCCCCTGTACTATGACCCCACATTACCCACAATGCCCCTGTACTACGACCCCCCACATTACCCACAATACCCCTGTACTATGACCCCTACAATGCCCCTGTACTATGATCCCCACATTACCTCTGTACTATGATCCCCACATTACCCACAATGCTCCTTGTACTATGACCCCCACATTACCCACAATGCTCCTGTACTATGACCCCCCAACATTACTGTAACGGTCAGGGGTTAACGCCGTTTACGATACTCCACAATCAATCCAGCAGACAATCCATTCCATTCCCCAGAATAACGAGACACAAGCTCTGTTCTCTGGTTCAAACGACTAAATACTTTAATGGTAACTCAGCTTGTTATATACAGTTTAGAAACCAAATATTGACAATGACTTAACTCCACCCACAACATGACACAAGGAACTTCAATACACATTCCGTTTGATAATGACATTCAGATGAGCTAATTACTAATCATTCCCCAGACGTTCTGACTCTGCGACAAGCTGTTCTTACCTTATACACAATACACAGGCGTTTAGTAAATATAATTGACATGCTAATCCACTACACCTGAGCAGTCATCACGGGCCATACCATTACAATTGCCCACAATGCCCCTGTACTATGACCCCCCCACATTACCCACAACACGATGATACTGTATATACTGGAATTATCTATCCTCACAGTGTGAATGTGATGTGTGTCTAGGTGTCGCTGGAAGCTGTATCGCGCCTCCGTCCAGCTGTCCGTGTCATCTGTAACCTCCTCTCATCGACCTGTGACCCAGCCCTGCTCTCTGACCTCTGTGAGGAGCTACAGATCCCTCATTTCCTTCTGCAGCTGATCAGCCAATCGGTGAAGGAGGATGTGCGGCAGGTGATATATAGTGTCCTGGGAGGGGGGACTATATAGTAGAAGGTTTCTGATTGGATTGTGTGTTAATTCTGGTTCCAGTGTTCGTGGACCTCGTCCTTCCTCTCAGATCTCTTCCTTCTTCTGAACTCTTACTACTGTTTCCGGAGTCATCCAGAGGCGTCGCGGTGAGTTCTGAGCCCCCCCAACACCCGACCATGACATGTCTATGTAGAGAGAACCTGGCCCCCCCCCCCCAACCCCCCCCCCGACCACCCCCATAGACATGTCTATGTAAAGAGAACCTGTCCTTCACCCCCCAAACCCCCCCCCAACACCCCGCCCCCCATGACATGTCTATGTATGTAAAGAGAACCTGTCCTTCACCCCCCATGGACCCCCCCCCCAACACCCGACCATGGACATATCTATGTAGAGAGAACCTGGCCTCCCCCCCCCCCCCCCCCCACCTCCCCACACCCGACCATGACATGTCTATGTAAAGAGAACCTGTCCCCCCACCCCCTCCCATCACCCCCCCCCCCCCCCAACACCCGACCATGACATGTCTATGTAAAGAGAACCTGTCCTTCACCCCCCCCCTCCCCAACACCCGACCCCGGCCCCCCATGAACATGAACTCTATGTATGTAAAGAGAACCCCCCCCCCCCCTGTCCTTCACCCCCCCCCCCCCCCCCAACACCCCCCCGACCATGACATATCTATGTAGAGAGAACCTGGCCTCCCCCCCCCCCCCCCCAACACCCGACCATGACATATCTATGTAGAGAGAACCTGGCCTCCCCCCCCCCCCCCCCCCAACACCCGACCATGACATATCTATGTAGAGAGAACCTGGCCTCCCCCCCCCCCCCCCCCAACACCCGACCATGACATATCTATGTAGAGAGAACCTGGACCCCCCCCCCCCCCCCCCCAACACCCGACCCGCCCCATGACATGTCTATGTAGAGAGAACCTGGCCTAACCCCCCCCCCCCCCCAACACCCGACCATGACATATCTATGTAGAGAGAACCTGGCCTCCCCCCCCCCCCCCCCCCAACACCCGACCATGACCATATCTATGTAGAGAGAACCTGGCCTCCCCCCCCCCCCCCCCCCCCCCCCCCAACACCCGACCATGACATGATCTATGTAGAGAGAACCTGGCCACCCCGGACCCGACCACCCCCCCCCCCCCCCCCCCCCCCAACACCCGACCATGACATATCTATGTAGAGAGAACCTGGCCCCCCCCCCCCCCCCCAACACACCTGACCATGACATATCTATGTAGAGAGAACCTGGCCTCCCCCCCCCCCCCCAACACCCGACCATGACATGTCTATGTAGAGAGAACCTGGCCTCCCCCCCCCCCCAACACCCGACCATGACATATCTATGTAGAGAGAACCTGGCCCTCCCCCCCCCCCAACACCCGACCATGACATATCTATGTAGAGAGAACCTGGCCGACCCCCCCCCCCCCCCCCCCCCCCCCCCCCCCCCCCCCCCCCCAACACCCGACCATGACATATCTATGTAGAGAGAACCTGGCCTCCCCCCCCCCCCAACACCTGACCATGACATGTCTATGTAGAAAGAACCTGGCCTCACCCCCCCAACACCCGACCATGACATGTCTATGTAGAGAGAACCTGGCCTCCCCCCCCCCCAACACCCGACCATGACATGTCTATGTAGAGAGAACCTGGCCTCCCCCCCCCCCCAACACCCATGACCTATGTAGAGAGAACCTGGCCGACCCCCCCCCCCCCCCCACACCCGACCATGACATGTCTATGTAGAGAGAACCTGGCCTCCCCCCCCCCCCCCCCCCCCCCAACACCTGACCATGACATGTCTATGTAGAAAGAACCTGGCCTCACCCCCCACCCCCATGACCTAGAGAGAACCTGGCCTCCCCCCCCCCCCCCCCAACACCCGACCATGACATGTCTATGTAGAGAGAACCTGGCCTCCCCCCCCCCAACACCCGACCATGACATATCTATGTAGAAAGAACCTGGCCTCACCCCCCCCCCCCCAACACCCGACCATGACATGTCTATGTAGAGAGAACCTGTCCTTCACCCCCCCGACCATGAGAGCCATACAGGCCTTGTCTCTCATACAGTTGTGGTGAAGTGACCCCCCCCCCCCCCCGCCCTTAGAGTTTTGGTAATATACGGGATGTATGTGTATTTCTCATTGGATTCCTATTCTGTAACTGGAGGTGATCACAGAATGGCAACAAGTAAACGAATGAAAGTTTTCAGCACGACTGTATCTGGAAGTGCATTACGTGTCTTGTACGGTGTGTGTCTCTCTCTCTTTCTCTCTCTCTCTCTCTTGCCCAGTGTCTCTCTCTCTCTTTTGCCCAATGTCTCTCTCTCTCACCGGGTCTCTCTCTTTCTCTCTCTCTCTCTCTCTCTCTCGCCCAGTGTCTCTCTCTCTCTCTCTCTTGCCCAGGGTCTCTCTCTCTCGCCGGGTCTCTCTCTCTCTCTCTCTTGCCCAGTGTCTCTCTCTCTCTCGCCGGGTCTCTCTCTCTCTCTCTCTCTCGCCGGGCCTCTCTCTCTCTCACCCGGTGTGTCTCTCTCTCTCTCTCTCTCTCTTGCCCAGTGTCTCTCTCTCTCTCTCTCTTGCCCAGTGTCTCTCTCTCTCTCTCTCTCTCTCTCTCTCTCTCTCTCTCTCGCCCAGTGTCTCTCTCTCTTGCCCAGTGTCTCTCTCTCTCTCTCTCGCCGGATCTCTCTCTCTCTCTCTCGCCGGGCCTCTCTCTCTCTCACCCGGTGTGTCTCTCTCTCTCTCTTGCCCTGTGTCTCATATCTGGAATTCTTGTGCAGCGCTCTACAGAACTGTTCGGGGGATTTCCTGGCAGTCCTGCGGATCATCTTCTCCTTTCCCCCCAGTGATGAGGATGTCTTGGTGGAGAGGAGTTTGGAGGTAAGTGGTGTCCTCAGTTCTGTGTAGTTTGTGGGCCTCTGCGGGTTCCTCCAATGGTTGTCTCCACTTTCTAGTGTTTGGTGTCCCTCTGTGCCAGTTCCAGCTATGGGGCCCCAGCGGACTGCGCTCAACTCTTCACCAGCCTACTGTCTGATTATAAAGATGTATTGGACGCCATCATTGAGCGGACCCAGCGCCTGAGGCAAGGTATGTCTCCAAGTGTCCAATCAGAGGAGACTTTCTCCTACCTCATGTCATGTCCTTGTACTCTGATATCTCTGTCCTCCCTTTCAGAGACCTCCGGAGAGGGACGTTGGTTGAGTCTCTACTTTCATGTCCTAGCAGCTGTATGTGACGTCCCCGTGTCCACTCCCCACCGCCTGCTAAAGGAAAAGGTCTGTCTGCGTTCTAGTAACTACTTCCAGGACAGGCTTCAGACCGGATCACAAGCGTAGGCCATGACTGGAGCAGGCTCTGGAAGTGTAGACCATAGTGAGAACCGGCTCTGAAAGTGTCCTCTGTGACTCCTCTTGTCTGTCTTTGCAGGTCTGTGTGTATGTCTCAGACAGGTTGTTGTCCGGCTCCGACACTCTCTTTTCCTGCTCATCATCTGACTCTCAGCTCACTCTCAGCCAGCTGAAGGTAATATTTTTGTTTTTTTTGTTACTCTTAATCTTTTCTGGGAATGTCTACAGAGATGTGTTCCCTCCTGGGAGTGTCTTATGATATTTGTTCCCTCCTCCTGGGAGTGTCTGCTCAGATTTGTTCCCTCTATCTCTCCGCCCCTTTCTCCTCCTGGGAGTGTCTGCTTAGATTTGTTCCCTCTATCTCCCGCCCCTTTCTCCTCCTGGGAGTGTCTGCCTCATGGGAGTGTCTGCTCAGATTTGTTCCCTCTATCTCTCCACCCCTGTCTCTGCCTCCTCCTGGGAGTGTCTGCTCAGATTTGTTCCCTCTATCTCCCTGCCCCTTTCTCCTCCTTGGAGTGTCTGCCTCCTCCTGGGAGTGTCTGCTCAGATTTGTTCCCTCTATCTCTCCACCCCTGTCTCTGCCTCCTCCTGGGAGTGTCTGCTCAGATTTGTTCCCTCTATCTCTCCACCCCTGTCTCTGCCTCCTCCTGGGAGTGTCTGCTCAGATTTGTTCCCTCTATCTCTCCACCCCTGTCTCTGCCTCCTCCTGGGAGTGTCTGCTCAGATTTGTTCCCTCTATTTCTTCGCCCCCTGTGTCTGCCTCCTCCTGGGAGTGTCTGCTCAGACTTGTTCCCTCTATCTCCCGGCCCCTTTTTCCTCCTGGGAGTGTCTGCTCATATTTGTTCCCTCTATCTCTCCGCCTCTGTCTCTGCCTCCTCCTGGGAGTGTCTTCTGATATGTGGTTCCCTCTTGCAGGTTCTGTATGCTTGCTGTCATGTTAGTGTGGGGTCCTGCCAGCGTCTACTAGATGACGGTCCTGCCATCCAGTCTGTGGTGTCTTGTGTGGAGGGAGAGGCAAGTCATTCCATGGAGGAGATGGTGTCACTGGGAATGGTGGTGGAGAAGATGGTGTCGCTGGGATGATGGAGATGGTGTCACTGGGAATGGTGGTGGTGATGGTGTCACTGGGAATGGTGGTGGAGACAATGGTGTCACTGGGAATGGTGGAGGAGATGGTGTCACTGGGAATGGTGGAGGAGATGGTGTCACTGGGAATGGTGGAGGAGATGATGGTGTCACTGGGAATGGTGGAGGAGATGGTGTCACTGGGAATGGTGGTGGAGGAGATGGTGTCACTGGGGATGGTGGTGGAGGAGATGGTGTCACTGGGAATGGTGGTGGAGACGATGGTGTCACTGGGAATGGTGAAGGAGACGATGGTGTCACTGGGAATGGTGGAGGAGACGATGGTGTGACTGGGAATGGTGGTGATGGTGTCACTGGGAATGGTGGAGGAGATGGTGTCACTGGGAATGGTGGAGGAGATGGTGTCACTGGGAATGGTGGAGGAGACGATGGTGTGACTGGGAATGGTGGTGATGGTGTCACTGGGAATGGTGGAGGAGATGGTGTCACTGGGAATGGTGGAGGAGATGGTGTCACTGGGAATGGTGGAGGAGATGGTGTCACTGGGAATGGTGGAGGAGACGATGGTGTCGCTGGGATGATGGAGATGGTGTCACTGGGAATGGTGGTGGTGATGGTGTCACTGGGAATGGTGGTGGAGACAATGGTGTCACTGGGAATGGTGGAGGAGATGATGATGTCACTGGGAATGGTGGAGGAGATGATGATGTCACTGGGAATGGTGGAGGAGATGGTGTCACTGGGAATGGTGGTGGAGGAGATGGTGTCACTGGGGATGGTGGTGGAGGAGATGGTGTCACTGGGAATGGTGGTGGAGACGATGGTGTCACTGGGAATGGTGAAGGAGACGATGGTGTCACTGGGAATGGTGGAGGAGACGATGGTGTGACTGGGAATGGTGGTGATGGTGTCACTGGGAATGGTGGAGGAGATGGTGTCACTGGGAATGGTGGAGGAGATGGTGTCACTGGGAATGGTGGAGGAGATGGTGTCACTGGGAATGGTGGAGGAGACGATGGTGTCACTGGGAATGGTGGAGGAGACGATGGTGTGACTGGGAATGGTGGAGGAGATGGTGTCACTGGGAATGGTGGTGATGGTGTCACTGGGAATGGTGGAGGAGATGGTGTCACTGGGCATGGTGGAGGAGATGGTGGTGTCACTGGGCATGGTGGAGGAGATGGTGGTGTCACTGGGAATGGTGGAGGAGATGGTGGTGTCACTGGGAATGGTGGTGATGGTGTCACTGGGAATGGTGGAGGAGATGGTGCCACTGGGAACGCTGTGTTTGTATTTCAGGTCGCTCCCTGGGATGTCTCTCGTATTCACATCACAGAAGTCTCTGTCTTCCTGGTGTCGGTCCTCGCCCTCCGCCTGCAGTCCCTCCCGGACACGTGAGTCCCTACAGCGTTCTCTTTTCTCACATTTATGGAGGGGGGAGGGGGGTCACAGTGAATGAATGAAAACGTATATAGTGCGGCACATGCAAAGTAAATCTCCTCTGGGCGCTGGTTGTTTTCTGTCTCTCTAGACATCAGAAGAGCAGAGTTTTTATCTGTCTTCTGAAGGTCAGGTGATTCTCCTCCAACCGAATGCTGGTTGGTAAAGCGTTCCATAGTCTGGGACCTTGGACCGCAAATCTTCTGTCTCCTTTGGACTTGTATTTGGCTTTCGGTATCCGGAGGAGATTTTGATTGGTGGATCGCAGAACGCGATTGGGATTGTGAGCTTTTATTTTTTCGCATAAATAATGGGGAGCCTTCCCATGGATACATCTATGTGTTAGACAGAGTGCTTTAAAGGTGATTCTGTCTTTTACTGGTAACCAGTGAAGGGATCTCAGCGGAGGGATCTCAGCGGAGGGATCTCAGGGGAGGGAGCGGAGGGATCTCAGCGAAATGATCTCAGAGAAGGGATCCTCAGTGGAGGGATCCTCAGTGGAGGGATCCTCAGTGGAGGGATCTCAGGGGAGGGATCTCGGTGAAGGGATCTCGGTGAAGGGATCTCAGGGAAATGATCTCAGAGAAGGGATCCTCAGGGGAGGGATCTCAGGGAAATGATCTCAGAGAAGGGATCCTCAGTGAAGGAATCTCAGGGGAGGGATCTCAGGGAAATGATCTCAGAGAAGGGATCCTCAGGGGAGGGATCTCAGCAAAATGATCCTCAGAGAAGGGATCCTCAGGGGAGGGATCCTCAGGGGAGGGATCTCGGCGAAGGGATCTCAGTGAAGGTGAGATTGATTCCCAGGGTTTTTTTCCAGTCACAAGTCTGGCGGCCGTATTTTGTACGACTTGTAGACGAGCGATTTGGTACTTGGGGAGTCCGAGGTAAAGGGCATTTGCATAGTCCAGTCTGGAGTTTACAATTGTTCCCACCACGACCGCTATGTCTTCTTTGGGAATAAATGGAATAAGTCTGCGTAGTAGGCCCAGCAGATGGTGAGATCCGCTGACTACTGCCCCTATTTGTGCGTCCATTGTCATGTCGGAGTCGAAGATGACCCCGAGACTTTTGACTTTGGCGCTAGGGGTGATGATTTTGCCCAGAATGGGCGGGGGGGTCCAGGTTGTTGCAGGTTGATTCCTGCGCTTGGCGTGAAACAGGAGAAGTTCTGTTTTCGCTCCGTTGAGTGTAAGATAACTCTTTGTCATCCAGTCCTCTATCAGAGAGAGACATGTCTCTAGATTGAGGTGGTGATCCTGTCTGTTGCAGATGCGGAAATACAGTTGCGTGTCGTCTGCGTATGAGTGATAGAGCAGTTTTTGGCTGCTGATAATCTCAAAAAGCGGACGAAGGTAGATGTTAAATAACACCGGCGACGGGGGGGATCCTTGAGGGACTCCGCATGATACTGTGCATTTCTCAGACGTATAAGGTCCTAACTTCACTGTTTGCAATCGGTTTTCCAAAAAAGAGGAGAACCAAGATAAATCGCTTTCTGCGACTCTGGCTACTTCAGCAAGCCGAGTCAGTAACAGTTTGTGGTCTACTGTGTCAAAAGCTGCGCTTAGGTCCAACAGAACCAGAAGACAAGATTCTCCTTCGTCTGCGGCCTCGAGAACGTCGTCCCATACTTTGAGCAGTGCAGTTTCCTTCCCGTGTCCGGAGCGGAATCCCGATTGAAATGGATCAAGTAGGTTGTGGGTGTCTAGATGCAGTTGTACCTCTACTTTCTCCATTACTTTTGAGAGTACATTGAGGCTTGTTATGGGACGGCGGTGGAGTGGGTCCTTGGGGTCCAGGGAGGGTTTCTTCAGGATGGGTTGGATTACGCCCTCTTTCAGCTGGGAGGGCACTATGCCTTCCTTGAAGGATCGGTTAATAAGTGATGGGCGGTGCCAGGATGTCGGCGCATTCCTTCAGCAGTTTGGTGGGGATGATATCATTCGGCGCGGTGCCGTTACGCGGAGTAACGATGATATTTTTAGTGGCATTGATGGAGACGGGTTCCAGGGTGAAGTTTGTTGATTGTGGTGAATTTCTCTGGGTGTTGTGTGGATGATTGAGGGGGGGGGGTTGTTTTGCTGAATTTTATTGATGAAGAATCATGTCTGTGTCACAGGTTGTCGCCAGCAGGGGGCGCCCTCCCCCGTCTTCTGACCTGCGGTGTTCCGTCTCTCGTGGTGAGTGTTCCGGGGATTCTGGTCACATGATCGGATGAGATTTGCGTAGCGATCGATCCGCCTGTGTGCGAAGGCCCCGGAGAAGCTGACATTTCATGTTCATCCAGCTCTCCAGGCTCAGAACTCCTGAAGAGAAGCTTCCATCGGAGCCAAAGCACACAGGTGTTTTCATTCCTTGAAAGGTTGGGGGTTGGGCGCTCGCTAATTAAGGAATAATTGTGATAATTGAATATACAAAATAGAAAAACCCCACAATTCCCATGTGCTGAGTGCGTGATGGGATGATGGAGCATAACATTCCGGGGAGCAATACAGGGCGTGACGGGATGATAGAGCATAATATTCCGGAGAGCAATACCGGGCGTGACGGGATGATAGAGCATAATATTCCGGAGAGCAATACAGGGCGTGACTGGATAATAGAGCATAATATTCCGGAGAGCAATACCGGGCGTGACGGGATGATAGAGCATAACATTCCAGGGAGCAATACCGAGCGTGATGGGATGATAGAGCATAATATTCCGGAGAGCAATACAGGGCGTGATGGGATGATAGAGCATAACATTCCAGGGAGCAATACAGAGCGTGATGGGATGATAGAGCATAACATTCCGGGGAGCAATACAGGGCGTGACGGGATGATAGAGCATAATATTCCGGAGAGCAATACCGGGCGTGACGGGATGATAGAGCATAATATTCCGGAGAGCAATACAGGGCGTGACGGGATCATAGAGCATAATATTCCGGAGAGCAATACAGGGCGTGACTGGATGATAGAGCATAATATTCCGGAGAGCAATACCGGGCGTGACTGGATGATAGAGCATAATATTCCGGAGAGCAATACAGGGCGTGACTGGATGATAGAGCATAATATTCCGGAGAGCAATACAGGGCGTGACGGGATGATAGAGCATAATATTCCGGAGAGCAATACCGGGCGTGACGGGATGATAGAGCATAACATTCCAGGGAGCAATACCGAGCGTGATGGGATGATAGAGCATAATATTCCGGAGAGCAATACAGGGCGTGATGGGATGATAGAGCATAACATTCCAGGGAGCAATACAGAGCGTGATGGGATGATAGAGCATAACATTCCGGGGAGCAATACAGGGCGTGACGGGATGATAGAGCATAATATTCCGGAGAGCAATACCGGGCGTGACGGGATGATAGAGCATAATATTCCGGAGAGCAATACAGGGCGTGACTGGATAATAGAGCATAATATTCCGGAGAGCAATACCGGGCGTGACGGGATGATAGAGCATAACATTCCAGGGAGCAATACAGAGCGTGATGGGATGATAGAGCATAATATTCCGGAGAGCAATACAGGGCGTGATGGGATGATAGAGCATAACATTCCAGGGAGCAATACAGAGCGTGATGGGATGATAGAGCATAACATTCCGGGGAGCAATACCGGGCGTGACTGGATGATAGAGCATAATATTCCGGAGAGCAATACAGGGCGTGACTGGATGATAGAGCATAATATTCCGGAGAGCAATACAGGGCGTGACTGGATGATAGAGCATAATATTCCGGAGAGCAATACCGGGCGTGACTGGATGATAGAGCAATACCGGGCGTGACTGGATGATAGAGCATAATATTCCGGAGAGCAATACCGGGCGTGACGGGATCATAGAGCATAATATTCTGGAGAGCAATACCGGGCGTGACGGGATGATGGAGAATAACATTCCGGGGAGCAATACAGGGCGTGACGGGATCATAGAGCATAATATTCCGGAGAGCAATACAGGGCGTGACTGGATGATAGAGCATAATATTCCGGAGAGCAATACAGGGCGTGACTGGATGATAGAGCATAATATTCCGGAGAGCAATACCGGGCGTGACTGGATGATAGAGCAATACCGGGCGTGACTGGATGATAGAGCATAATATTCCGGAGAGCAATACCGGGCGTGACGGGATCATAGAGCATAATATTCTGGAGAGCAATACCGGGCGTGACGGGATGATGGAGAATAACATTCCGGGGAGCAATACAGGGCGTGACGGGATCATAGAGCATAATATTCCGGAGAGCAATACAGGGCGTGACTGGATGATAGAGCATAATATTCCGGAGAGCAATACAGGGCGTGATGGGATGATAGAGCATAATATTCCGGAGAGCAATACAGGGCGTGACTGGATGATAGAGCATAATATTCCGGAGAGCAATACCGGGCGTGACTGGATGATAGAGCATAATATTCCGGAGAGCAATACAGGGCGTGACTGGATGATAGAGCATAATATTCCGGAGAGCAATACCGGGCGTGACTGGATGATAGAGCAATACCGGGCGTGACTGGATGATAGAGCATAATATTCCGGAGAGCAATACCGGGCGTGACGGGATAATAGAGCATAATATTCCGGAGAGCAATACAGGGCGTGACTGGATGATAGAGCATAATATTCCGGAGAGCAATACCGGGCGTGACGGGATCATAGAGCATAATATTCCGGAGAGCAATACCGGGCGTGACTGGATGATAGAGCATAATATTCCGGAGAGCAATACCGGGCGTGACGGGATCATAGAGCATAATATTCCGGAGAGCAATACCGGGCGTGACTGGATGATAGAGCATAACATTCTGGGGAGCAAATAAATAAATAATGACTAAAGTGCCGAAAAAATTCCAATAATAGTGTGAGCCCAAACAGACTCGGAAAACGTGCTCCACTCCAAAGTGACCAGTAACACCGCTTAGGCCGGCCATACATGATACCATTTTCTGTGCAATTTTCTTTTAGATTTACCACAAACCATATAATATGAGGTCAGGCTAAACAACACTTTCAATTGTATGCAATCAGGCAGGCCCTTGCACTACATAGTTGAAGGTAAATCTAAAGAAAATTGCACAGAAAATTGTATCATGTATGACCAGCCTTAATGTTATCCTCTGAGGTGAGAGGTTGGTGAGAGGTGAGAGGCCGATGAGAGGCCGGTGAGAGGTGAGAGGCTGGTGAGAGGTGAGAGGCTGGTGAAAGGTGAGAGGCCGGTGAAAGGTGAGAGGCCGGTGAAAGGTGAGAGGTGAGAGGCCGGTGAGAGGTGAGAGGCCGGTGAGAGGTGAGAGGCCGGTGAAAGGTGAGAGGCCAGTGAGAGGTGAGAGGCTGGTGAGAGGTGAGAGGCTGGTGAGAGGTGAGAGGCCGGTGAGAGGTGAGAGGCCGGTGAGAGGTGAGAGGCCGGTGAGAGGTGAGAGGCCGGTGAGAGGTGAGAGGCCGGTGAGAGGTGAGAGGCCGGTGAAAGGTGAGAGGCCAGTGAGAGGTGAGAGGCCGGTGAGAGGCCGGTGAAAGGTGAGAGGCTAGTGAGAGGTGAGAGGCCGGTGAGAGGTGAGAGGCCGGTGAAAGGTGAGAGGCCAGTGAGAGGTGAGAGGCCGGTGAGAGGCCGGTGAAAGGTGAGAGGCTAGTGAGAGGTGAGAGGCCGGTGAGAGGTGAGAGGCCAGTGAGAGGCCGGTGAGAGGTGAGAGGCCGGTGAAAGGTGAGAGGTGAGAGGCCGGTGAAAGGTGAGAGGCCGGTGAGAGGCTGGTGAGAGGTGAGAGGCCGGTGAGAGGCCGGTGAGAGGTGAGAGGCCGGTAAGAGGCCGGTGAGAGGTGAGAGGCCGGTGAGAAGTGAGAGGCTGGTGAGAGGCCGGTGAAAGGTGAGAGGCTAGTGAGAGGTGAGAGGCCGGTGAGAGGTGAGAGGCCGGTGAGAGGCCGGTGAAAGGTGAGAGGCTAGTGAGAGGTGAGAGGCTAGTGAGAGGTGAGAGGCTGGTGAGAGGTGAGAGGCCGGTAAGAGGCCGGTGAGAGGTGAGAGGCCAGTGAGAGGTGAGAGGCTGGTAAGAGGTGAGAGGCCGGTGTTACTCGTCACTTTTGGGCTCACACTATTATTGAAATTTTTTTCTGCACTTTAGTCATTATTAATTTTTGCTACATTATTTATTTGCTGCCCGGAATATTTTGCTCTATTTATTATTGTCCGTCACGCCCGGTATTGCTGCACCTTTTTGATTTATCACACACTTGGCACATGGAAATTGCGTGGGATTTCTCTATTTTGGATATTAGATTATTTATTGTTATTTATTATCAGAATTATTCCTTAACCACTTAAGGACCCCCGCACGCACATATACGGCCACAGAATGGCACGTACAGGCACAAGGGCGTAAATTTACGTCCCCGCCTAAGAGCGGTTCGGGGGTCACCATCGGGACCCCCTCCGCGGCGTGCGGGGGTCCCCCTGGCTCCGGGAGCGATCCGGGATCAGCGGGCGGATGTCGGCGTTTACCCGCCCCCCCCACGATCGCTCCCAGCCTGTCACTTCCTCCTCCTGTGTTTACACAGGAAGGAGGAAATGATGTCACCTCTCATGCAGCGGTGTTTCCCAGCGCTGCTGATGAGAGAAGACATGACAAGTAAGTCCTGCACCAACACAACACTGACACACACTCACATAGGCATATTAACCCCTTGTGATCGACCCCCCCACCCCCCTGTCACAGTGTCACTGAATGCAGTGATTTAATCACTGCATTTAGTGTCAGTGTGACAGGCAGTGTAAAAGTCAGTTAGTGTTAGGTCCAGGGTAGCCCCCCCACCCCCCCTAATAAAGTTTTAACCCCCTGATCACCACCCTAGTTAACCCTTTCACTCCCTATTGCCAGCGTCACTAAGCGATCATTTTTCTGATCGCTGTATTAGTGTCGCTGTTCCCGCTAGGTAGCTATTTTTTTTTATTGAGATTTTTTTTTTTACTAAAGACATGTGGCTAAATAAATTTTGGCCTAAATGTTTGACTAAAATTTAGTTTATTTGATTTTTTTTTGTAACAAAAAGTAAAAAATAGTGTTTTTTTTTCAAAAATGTCGCTCTATTTTTGTATATAGCGCAAAAAATAAAAATCGCAGAGGTGATCAAATACCACCAAAAGAAAGCTCTATTTGTGGGAAGAAAAGGACGCAAATTTTGTTTGGGAGCCACGTCGCACGACCGCGCAATTGTCTGTTAAAGCGACGCAGTGCCGAATCGCAAAAACACCTTGGGTCATTTACCAGCGTATTGGTCCGGGTCTTAAGTGGTTAATTAGCGAGCGCCCCAACACCCAACCTTTCAAATTACTGTCCTAGTGTGTGAACACCTAATCGCGGTGGCTGCTGCTGTAGTCCATCTGTCATTCATATATTATTGTGGTTTGCGCATTCAGTTACCCCCCCCCCCCCATTCCATTATCTGTTTTCACTCTTTATCTCATTCCTCCCCCTCAGGCGGCGGCTACCGTGCTGGCGGCGTCTCTCCATGACTGCGGAGAGGGGAACCTTGTGTCCCAGGAAGTCCTACTCAGCGCTATGAGAACCGGCCTCTCCGAGACCACGCCGGTACGTCTGCCCCTCCCCCGTCAGTTTTCTCTCTATTTATATATATATACACATACAGTTCCTGGAAAAAGTATTCACACCCCTCTATGTACAGTGCTGGAAAAAGTATTCATACCCTTTGACATTCCCTACATTTTCTCATGTTACAACCAAAACCATAAATGTATTTTATTGGGATTTTATGTGAGAGAGTGTAACGGTCACCACCATTTCCGATCTTCCATCAACCCAAGACCGCTTATCCAACACTCCGACAAACCAGCAGACATGACCCATTCCATTCCCCAGAATAAAGACGAGACACGCAGCTCCGTTCTCTGGGTCACAAATGAACGCTTTTAATGGGAAACTCTCAGTCTTATATACAGTACAGACATGTTACAGGGACAATGAAACTCTCCACCCCCCTCATCACACAATACACCTTCTACAGACTTTTCGGCACCGGTCTGACATGATTACTACAGCTGAGCAGTCACATTCCTTTATCAATAGAATTCACACAATGACTTCCCCTCAATCCACATCTTAGACAGACGTTGTGACTCTGTGACAAGCTGAAACATAATTGACATGCCACTTAATTAACACCCCAAAGTTCGACACCTGACCATTAGTACAATGGACACAACACCGTATTCAATCACTACATGCAGACTTCATTAGCACCTCAACAGCCTGTTACACAGAGGAAGGAGTCACTAGTGACCGGTGGGGTCAGAATAAGCCAACAACTTGTAATATCTCAAGATATCCTGCAATACCTGAATTATCATTACTGTCCCATCTCATGTACTCCGAGATATCATTCCTCAGTCATCCTATGCCCCGCCCTTATCGGACATAGGATGACCCTAGACACAAGAGTCATTGGTGACGCCGGCACAGGAGTACCCCGCATCCTTCAAGAGCCTCTGGGTATCACGGCCCTACCGTTACAGAGACACAACACAAAGTGTCACATAATTGTGAAGGGGAAAGAAAATGATACAAATAAATCTGTGAAAAGTGTGGGGGAGGGGCATTTGTATGGCGCCCCCTTTACTCTGATAACTAAAATCTAGAGGAACCAATCACCTTCAGAAGTCTCCTAATTAGTAAATAGAGTCCCCCCTGTGTGTCATGTAATCTCAGTATAAATACAGCTGTTCTGTGAAGCCCTCAGAGGTTTGTTAGAGAACTTTAGTGAACAAACAGCATCATGAAGGCCGAGGAACACAACAGACAGGTCGGGGATAAAGTTGTGGAGAAGTATAAAGCAGGGGGGGGGGGGGGTTTATAAGAAGATCTCACGGAGCTTCTGTTCAATCCATCATCGGAAAATGGAAAGAGTACGGCACAACCGCAAACCTACCAAGACACGGCCGTCCACCTAAACTGACCGGGCCGGGCAAGGAGAGCGTTTATCAGAGGAGCAGCAGCCAAGAGGCCCATGGTAACTCTGGAGGAGCTGCACAGGAGCTGCACAGCTCAGGGGGGAGAATCTGTCCACAGAACAACTATTAGTGGTGCTCTCCACAAATCTGCCCTTTATGGAAGAGTGACAAGAAGAAAGACATTGGGGGAGGGGACACAGCACACATGTGGGGGAGGGGACACAGCAAACATGTGGGGGAGGGGACACAGCAAACATGTAGAAGAAGGTGCTCTGGTCACATGACATCAACACGCTATGTGTGGGGAAAACTAACACTGCACATCTCCCTGAACACACCATCCCCACTGTGAAACATGGTGGTGGCAGCATCATGTGGTGGGAATGCTTTTCTTCAGCAGGGACAGGGAAGCTGGTCAGAGGTGACGGGAAGATGGATGGAGACAAATACAGGACAATCTTGTTATGCTGCTTACACACGATCGGATTTTCCGTCTTCCAGACCCCCCGTCACACACGTTCTCTGAACATGACAAAATGTGGGAAATTTCAAGGGGTGTGAAAACTTTTTCCAGGCACTGTATATAGAGGGGTATGAATACTTTTTTCAGGCACTGTATACCAGGAAGCCAGCAATGAGATCGTCATGGGTGTCATCACAGGGTGTCCTGCTGCTCGGGATGCACATGTGGAATCTGTGTGCTCATGTGATGTTCTTTCCTCCTCAGGTCAGTGTCTGCCCCCCTCTGGGATCGGGATTACATGATTGGATCTTCCACCTTCTACTCCAACACCTTACCCAGGTACCCCAATATCCTGTGTCTGTGGCCCCCTGTAGTACCTTGCAGTGTGTGTGTGGCCCCCTGTAGTACCTTGCAGTGTGTGTGGCCCCCTGTAGTACCTTGCAGTGTGTGTGTGGCCCCCTGTAGTACCTTGCAGTGTGTGTGGCCCCCTGTAGTACCTTGCAGTGTGTCTGTGGCCCCCTGTAGTACCTTGCAGTGTGTGTGGCCCCCTGTAGTACCTTGCAGTGTGTGTGGCCCCCTGTAGTACCTTGCAGTGTGTGTGTGGCCCCCTGTAGTACCTTGCAGTGTGTGTGTGGCCCCCTGTAGTACCTTGCAGTGTGTCTGTGTGTGGCCCCCTATAGTACCTTGCAGTGTGTGTGGCCCCCTATAGTACCTTGCAGTTTGTGTGGCCCCCTGTAGTATTTTGCATTGTGAACTGTCTGTGGCCCCCTTCAGGATGAGGAGCTGATTGCCACCCTGTCAGATGAGGGGCCCTTGCTGTGGCGCAGTGTCTGGCTCCTCTTAGGATTTGGAAGCCCCAAAACACGTCTGGAAGGGGACACTCCGCGGGGGAGTGACTGCAAACCACCCGACTGGAGCCTGCTGTCTGTGCGTGGTGAGTTATTGGGGACGGGGCAGAGGTGCTCAAATTAGAATAATGTGGGAAGTGCCAGGGACCACAGCAGAGATCCTCCAGTTGGAATAATGTGGGAGGAGTCGGGAACCTGAGCAGAGATACTCCAGTTAGAATAATGTGGGAGGAGTCAGGGACCAAAGCAGAGATCCTCCAATTAGAATAATGTGGGAGGAGTCAGGAACCACAGGAGAGATCCTCCAGTTGGAATAATGTGGGAGGAGCCAGGAACCTCAGTAGAGATCCTCCAGTTGGAATAATGTGGGAGGAGTCGGGAACCAGAGCAGAGATCCTCCAGTTGGAATAATGTGGGAGGAGTCAGGAACCAGAGCAGAGATCCTCCAGTTGGAATAATGTGGGAGGAGTCAGGAACCAGAGCAGAGATCCTCCAATTAGAATAATGTGGGAGGAGTCAGGAACCACAGTAGAGATCCTCCAGTTGGAATAATGTGGGAGGAGTCAGGAACCGGAGCAGAGATCCTCCAATTAGAATAATGTGGGAGGAGTCAGGAACCACAGTAGAGATCCTCCAGTTGGAATAATGTGGGAGGAGTCAGGAACCACAGTAGAGATCCTCCAGTTGGAATAATGTGGGAGGAGTCAGGAACCACAGTAGAGATCCTCCAGTTGGAATAATGTGGGAGGAGTCAGGAACCGGAGCAGAGATCCTCCAATTAGAATAATGTGGGAGGAGTCAGGAACCACAGTAGAGATCCTCCAGTTGGAATAATGTGGGAGGAGTCAGGAACCACAGCAGAGATTCTCCAGTTAGAATAAAGTGGGAGGAGTCGGGAACCGGAGCAGAGATCTCCAGTTGGAATAATGTGGGAGGAGTCGGGAACCTCAGGAGGGGCCTCTCGGGTCCCATATTCCTTTCTTATGTTGCAGGAGTGGTCACCTTCCTCCATGTGGCCCTCATGATTTCCATGAAGTCTCTGGAGAGTTTCCTCCATCTGCTGGGAAAGCCACAAAGTGTTGTGATTGGTGTGCTGAATCGTCTGCTGAGCCCCGCCTTCCTGGGTCATGTGACAGAAGCGTAAGTCTCCTCCCTGCTGGATCACGTCTGATGGTAATATACAGGGCCCCTCCCTATAGTCAGTCCGGGGGGGCCTCTGATGGAAGTGTATGGGGCCCCGAGGAGCTCTGATGGTAATATACAGGGCCCCTCTCTATAGTCAGTCCGGGGGGAGGGGCTCTGATGGAAGTGTATGGGGCCCCGAGGAGCTCTGATGGTAATGTACGGGGGCCCCTCTCTATAGTCAGTCCGGGAGGAGGGGCTCTGATGGTAATGTACGGGGCCCCTCCCTATAGTCTTCGGGGGGCTCTGATGGGAATGCACGGGGCCCCTACCTATAGTCAGTCCAGGGGGGGCTCTGATGGTAATGTACGGGGCCCCTCCCTGTAGTCAGTCCGGGGGAGGGGCTCTGATGGTAATGTACAGGGGCCCCTCCCTATAGTCCAGGGGGAGGGGCTCTGATGGTAATGTACGGGGGCCCCTCTCTATAGTCAGTCCGGGAGGAGGGGCTCTGATGGTAATGTACGGGGCCCCTCCCTATAGTCTTCGGGGGGCTCTGATGGGAATGCACGGGGCCCCTCCCTATAGTCAGTCCAGGGGGGGCTCTGATGGTAATGTACGGGGCCCCTCCCTGTAATCAGTCCGGGGGGAGGGGCTCTGATGGTAATGTACAGGGGCCCCTCCCTATAGTCCAGGGGGAGGGGCTCTGATGGTAATGTACGGGGCCCCTCCCTATAGTCTGGGGGGAGGGGCTCTGATGGTAATGTACGGGGGCCCCTTTCTATAGTCAGTCCGGAGGGAGGGGCTCTGATAGTAATATACGGGGCCCATCCCTATTGTCAGGCCAGGGGAGGGGCTCTGATGGTAATGTACGGGGCCCCTCCCTATAGTCAGTCCGGGGGAGGGGCTCTGATGGTAATGTACGGGGCCCCTCCTTATAGTCTGATCCCGCCTCTCTCTCCGCAGCTGTCAGGTGAACGGATGGGATGTCTCCGGGACGCTCTCCGATGTCGTCTGTCTCGTCTCTCAGTTGCTCTGCATCCCCCTTTCCCAGGACGTCCCCCCTGAAACCATGAGGGAGATCGAGGGGTCCCTCCAAGAGCAGCACGTCGTCACTTCCCTCCTACAGGTGACCCCAAATTTATTATTCACCTTCTTCTATTCCTGATACAGAAATCTCTATTCTGAGAGTTATGCTGCCCCCTACAGGAGAAACGGTCACCAGGATAACCCCCACCCACAACCATCATCCCTCTCCATCCAATCACAGCTTGTGGAAGTCTCCTCCTCCTCCTCCATGCAGTCTCTGCTTCCTGCAAAGAATATTTTTTTTCAACTTTGTAGGGGGAAAAGGGTGACCTTGAGGCCCGGATGGGGGGACAGGGGTGACCTTGAGGCCCGGATGGGGGGGGAGGGGTGACCTTGAGGCCCGGATGGGGGGGGAAGGGGTGACCTTGAGGCCCGGATGGGGGGGAGGGGTGACCTTGAGGCCCGGATGGGGGGGGAGGGGTGACCTTGAGGCCCGGATGGGGGGGGAAGGGGTGACCTTGAGGCCCGGATGGGGGGGAGGGGTGACCTTGAGGCCCGGATGGGGGGGGGGGGGGGTGACCTTGAGGCCCGGATGGGGGGGGGGATGGGGGGGAAGGGGTGACCTTGAGGCCCGGATGGGGGGGAATGGGGTGACCTTGAGGCCCGGATGGGGGGGAGGGGTGACCTTGAGGCCCGGATGGGGGGGGAGGGGTGACCTTGAGGCCCGGATGGGGGGGAGGGGTGACCTTGAGGCCCGGATGGGGGGGGAAAGGGGTGACCTTGAGGCCCGGATGGGGGGGAATGGGGTGACCTTGAGGCCCGGATGGGGGGAAAAGGGTGACCTTGAGGCCCGGGATGGGGGGAAAAGGGTGACCTTGAGGCCCGGATGGGGGGACAGGGGTGACCTTGAGGCCCGGATGGGGGGGAAAGGGGTGACCTTGAGGCCCGGATGGGGGGGAAAGGGGTAACCTTGAGGCCCGGATGGGGGGGGAAAGGGGTGACCTTGAGGCCCGGATGGGGGGGAAAGGGGTGACCTTGAGGCCCGGATGGGGGGAAAGGGGTGACCTTGAGGCCCGGATGGGGGGGAAAGGGGTGACCTTGAGGCCCGGATGGGGGGGAAAGGGGTGACCTTGAGGCCCGGATGGGGGGGAAAGGGGTGACCTTGAGGCCCGGATGGGGGGGAGGGGTGACCTTGAGGCCCGGATGGGGGGGAGGGGTGACCTTGAGGCCCGGATGGGGGGGGAAAGGGGTGACCTTGAGGCCCGGATGGGGGGGAATGGGGTGACCTTGAGGCCCGGATGGGGGGAAAAGGTTGACCTTGAGGCCCGGGTGGGGGGAAAAGGGTGACCTTGAGGCCCGGATGGGGGGACAGGGGTGACCTTGAGGCCCGGATGGGGGGGAAAGGGGTGACCTTGAGGCCCGGATGGGGGGGAAAGGGGTAACCTTGAGGCCCGGATGGGGGGGAAAGGGGTGACCTTGAGGCCCGGATGGGGGGGAAAGGGGGTGACCTTGAGGCCCGGATGGGGGGGAAAGGGGTGACCTTGAGGCCCGGATGGGGGGGAAAGGGGTGACCTTGAGGCCCGGATGGGGGGGAGGGGTGACCTTGAGGCCCGGATGGGGGGGGAAAGGGGTGACCTTGAGATCCCTTCCCTCCATTGTGTGGATGTAGTTCAGGCTGTGAGTATCGCTCTTCCTCCTGTAGAGGTCCTTCCTGACTCCTTTCTCCACCATCCTAAGGAGACTCCGGGGGACCTTCATCCAACCTTCTAGTGTTGTGGATGGAGGGCCATCCTTTCCTCTTAGGGCCACTCTGGGAGTTTTTTTTTTCTCTTTTCAGCATCAGGAAACATTTCCCAGAATGCACTGTGTAACGGTCAAGGGGTTAGCGCCGTTTACGATATTTCATTCCACCCACGACAGCTCATTGACACTCCACATTCCAGCAGACATGACCCATACAGATTTCCCCCAGAATAACGAGACACAGCTCTGTTCTCTGGTTCCAAATGGATTCTACTTTAATGGTAAAACTCAGACTCTTCTTATACAGTTAGCAACCAAACATGGACAATGACTCAACTCCACCCACAACATGACACAATGAACTTCAATAGACATTCCTTTAGATAATGACATTCAGATAATCCACATGAGTTAATTACTAGTCATTTACCCAGACATTCTGACTCCGCGATAAGCTCTTCTCACCTGATACACAATATACATTCCTTTTAATAAACATAAGTCTGACGTCTGACCTTTAGAGGGTGCCAAGTCACATTCCACATCTCCACAGTAGCAGACTTAATTAGCACAATAGACAATAGAATACAATCACAACAAGCTTTATAACTACAGCCAGGTAGCTGGAGGTGATTAACATCAATTAACATCTTTCAATTAACCTGTTGAATTCGGAATGAACCACTTGTAATATTTCAAGATCTCCTGCAATACTTGAATTACCATTACTGTCCCATCTCATGTAATCCGAGATATCATTTCTCAGTCATCCTATGCCCCGCCCCTAGTGGACATAGGATGACCCTAGACACAAGAGTCATTGGTGAAGCTGGCACTGGAGTACCCTGCATCCTTCAAGAGTCTCTGGGTCTCACGGGCCATACCATTGCACACTGCTTTTCCTTTTCTGTTCCTCATTTCTGTGGATTTTCGGGGCTCATCTGAGGCCACATTCTGGTGTGGGGCCCTTCAGGTGACTGAGCTGCAGTCCCTAGTTTGCTGTTGGCCATATTGGCTGCAATGTGCTCTGGATACTTCTTTCATACTACAAAATGAAGGCGTGATGGTTGTGGGCGGGATCATCCTGATGTCCATTTCTCCTGTGGGGGGCGGTATAACCCGACAGTCTAAGACTCCAGGAAAGGTGTTGGGGAATATTGCAGTAAGTAGTGGAATAGAATTGTCATTAAAAACACTTGTGGTCAGTAGGAAGACTGCGAATGTTCTCTACCCTCCCCCCATCTCTGGCTACACCCTCCCCCATCTCCAGATGATGATTGGGGGAGGGTTGTGCTCATCACCTGGAACTCGGATCTATACGGCGCCTGCGCAGTCAGCTCCTAGTCTGTGCGCCGTATAGTGCTGTGAAGAGCCGAGTCCTACTCCGGGTCTTTTCGGAACGCGTGACGCGCCATAGCCGGCCGTCAATCATGTTCCCCTCTTCATAGGAACGCCTATTTCCCCGCCGGAGTCTGAAACGAAACTAAAGGAATAAACTGTAAGTACAGCGCAAAAAATAAAATAAAGGCATATTGTAGCTGAGGCTAGTACGCTGGATGGCGAGGTACATAGATGATGTGTTTTAGGGTGAACCTCCGCTTTAATGCTCAGGTATATTCTAACTTTCCAGCAGTAGACAGTCTTTAGGAGGGGCTGCTGGAGGAATCCCCCCCCCCCCCCCCCCCCAGCAGCTAATCCACATAGACATACACATCCCATAATAGGGGGCTCCCAAGGCCGACAGAAGCAATAGAACAATGGGATACAGGCACAACAATACCCCCCCCCCCCCACACACACACACTATCTAGCAATGGTCTGAGACTCTCCTACAATATTCCAGCAGTCTATGAGACATCATACAATATTCCAGCAGTCTATGAGACCTCATAGAATATTCTAGCAGTCTATGAGACCTCATAGAATATTCCAGCAGTCTATGAGACCTCATAGAATATTCTAGCAGTCTATGAGACCTCATACAATATTCTAGCAGTCTATGAGACCTCATAGAATATTCTAGCAGTCTATGAGACCTCATACAATATTCTAGCAGTCTATGAGACCTCATACAATATTCTAGCAGTCTATGAGACTTCATACAATATTCCAGCAGTCTATGAGACCTCATACAATATTCTAGCAGTCTATGAGACTTCATACAATATTCCAGCAGTCTATAAGACCTCATACAATATTCTAGCAGTCTATGAGACCTCATACAATATTCTAGCAGTCTATGAGACCTCATACAATATTCTAGCAGTCTATGAGACATCATACAATATTCCAGCAGTCTATGAGACCTCATAGAATATTCTAGCAGTCTATGAGACCTCATAGAATATTCTAGCAGTCTATGAGACCTCATACAATATTCCAGCAGTCTATGAGACCTCATACAATATTCTAGCAGTCTATGAGACCTCATACAATATTCTAGCAGTCTATGAGACTTCATACAATATTCCAGCAGTCTATGAGACCTCATACAATATTCTAGCAGTCTATGAGACTTCATACAATATTCCAGCAGTCTATGAGACCTTATACAATATTCTAGCAGTCTATGAGACCTCATACAATATTCTAGCAGTCTATGAGACCTCATACAATATTCTAGCAGTCTATGAGACTTCATACAATATTCCAGCAGTCTGTGAGACCTCATACAATATTCTAGCAGTCTATGAGACTTCATACAATATTCCAGCAGTCTATGAGACTTCATACAATATTCCAGCAGTCTATGAGACTTCATACAATATTCCAGCAGTCTATGAGACTTCATACAATATTCTAGCAGTCTATGAGACTTCATACAATATTCCAGCAGTCTATGAGACATCATACAATATTCCAGCAGTCTATGAGACTTCATACAATATTCCAGCAGTCTATGAGACTTCATACAATATTCTAGCAGTCTATGAGACCTCATACAATATTCTAGCAGTCTATGAGACTTCATACAATATTCCAGCAGTCTATGAGACCTCATACAATATTCCAGCAGTCTATGAGACTTCATACAATATTCCAGCAGTCTATGAGACTTCATACAATATTCCAGCAGTCTATGAGACCTCATACAATATTCTAGCAGTCTATGAGACCTCATACAATATTCCAGCAGTCTATGAGACCTCATACAATATTCCAGCAGTCTATGAGACCTCATACAATATTCTAGCAGTCCATGAGACTTCATACAATATTCCAGCAGTCTATGAGACATCATACAATATTCCAGCAGTCTATGAGACTTCATACAATATTCTAGCAGTCTATGAGACTTCATACAATATTCCAGCAGTCTATGAGACCTCATACAATATTCCAGCAGTCTATGAGACCTCATACAATATTCCAGCAGTCTATGAGACCTCATACAATATTCCAGCAGTCTATGAGACCTCATACAATATTCCAGCAGTCTATGAGACCTCATACAATATTCTAGCAGTCTGAAAGGTGGAATTATTTATCTTCATAGATTTCTTGAGGGAAATTGTTCAGAAATATTCATGTCCCAAATGAAAGAACCCTTCATTCCTTCACAACTAACCAGACATCTAGAAACCGGGGTAACATGAAACGCCGAGTCCGGTGTTGTCGTACGCCAAGTCCGGTGTGGTTGTACGCCGAGTCGGGCCAGTGCAGACCGGATTGGGGTTCTCAATCACTCTGTACCCCTAATAGACACCGGATCACTTACACATAGGAGGGTCGGGGGAGCTGGACATGGAGGTTCCAGAGCTCTTCAAGGTAAGACGGGGTCCGCAATCTCCCCACCCAAAGTCACTCCTGTCACAGTTGCCAATTTGTTGGGAATATGGTGCCGGCTGACATGGCGAATTGGTGGGGATGGTTGGAACCCGTGCCGCTGATAGCAGAGGTCCTTCTCACATATCTGTTTGTACTTTGCAGGCATGCACCAGACTTCCCGCAGACTTGGTGGAGATGCCGTTGTGTCTGATTTGCCGGTTGGTGCTCATGGAAAATACTTTTCTCTCAGAATTTGCCGTCTATGTCCTGTCTTCTGATGATGCCACCTCCTGGTTGGGGCGTGCCCTGCACTCCGGACTGGACAATGTCGTCATTCAGCTTCTGACCCTCTTGAGTCATTTGATCCGAGCCTCTCCGGCCAACCTCCACCTAGTGCAAACCATGTTAGAGGACTGGGACCCTCTTCTGTGCGGTCTTCTCCAGACCCCACAGACGGAGATGAAGACTGCGGCCTGTACACTGCTTGGTAATCTGGCACGTCATGGTGAATCGGTTTCAGCAACTCTGGTGGATAAACTGCTGGACTGTCTTTCTGACAGAGACACCAGAGTGAGAAGATCTGCAGCCTTCGCGGTGGGAAACTGCGCCTTCCACAAGTCCTGTGCGGAAGACTCCTGGCTATCGGCTGCCACCACTAAATTCCTCTCATTATTGAAAGATCCCCAAGCCAAAACCAGAGTTCATGCAGCCAATGCCCTGGGGAACCTCGGCTCCACCTCAACCGAAACAAGAAGTCCTCATCTGCTCACCCGTAAGGTGCCACAACTGCTTCTCCACTCGGCGTGTACAGACCAGGAGGAACCAGTCCGGCTGGCCTCCCTTATTGCTCTACGAAGCCTCAGTGGCATCTCTGATGTACGGCAGGTAACTATCCTCCTCCAACATAGGCTGGGTGACTCCCTCTTTCCTCCTCCTTCGACATAGGCTGGGCGAATGTCCTCCCTCTTTCCTCCTCCTTCGACATAGGCTGGGCGAATGTCCTCCCTCCATCCTCCTCCTTCGACATAGGATGGGCGACTGTCCGACGACGTAGGCTGGGCGACTGTCCAATGACGTAGGCTGGCCTCCCTTATCGCTCTACGGAGCCTCAGCGGCATCTCTGATGTACGGCAGGTAACTATCCTCCTCCAACATAGGCTGGGTGACTGTCCTCCTCCTCCTTCAACACAGGCTGGGTGTCTGTCCTCCTCCTCCAACATAGGCTGGGTGACTGTCCTCCAACACTGGCTGGGTGACTGTCCTCCTCCTCCAACACAGGCTGGGTGTCTGTCCTCCTCCTCCAACATAGGCTGGGTGACTGTCCTCCAACACAGGCTGGGTGACTGTCCTCCTCCTCCAACACAGGCTGGGTGTCTGTCCTCCTCCTCCAACATAGGCTGGGTGACTGTCCTCCAACACAGGCTGGGTGACTGTCCTCCTCCTCCAACACAGGCTGGGTGACTGTCCTCCTCCTCCAACACAGACTGTGTGACTGTCCTCCTCCTCCAACATAGGCTGGGTGACTCTCTTCCTCCTCCTTCGACATAGGCTGAGCGACTGTCCTCCTCCTCCAATATAGGCTGGGTGACTGTCCTCCTCCTCCAACATAGGCTGAGCGACTGTCCTCCTCCTCCAAAGGTAGGCCGGCGACTGTCGTCCTCCCTCCCCCTTTTTCTATGTAGACCAGGCAACTGTTCTTTCCATCTCCACACTGGCCTGTCCCTTTATCACCCCTTGTGCCGCTCTGTGGATGAATTTTTTTTTTCTTTTTTTTTTTTTCCTTTCCAGCATTTGGTGGCTCTCAATGCTGAGGAGAAGCTGTCGGCATCCATGACTTGTGAACAGAGGAGGCCATCGCCCAGAAGAGCTTCTCTGTCCCATCACTGTAGAAGACTCCTCCACCAACTGACCTCCCAGAGCGTCTGAATTCCATATGTCCAGTTCATGTAGTATGAGAGAGTCCGTGTGAGAGGGTGCGGTCTGCATAATGAGAGGGTGCGGTCTGTGCGGTATGAGAGGGTGTGGTCCATGTTTGTCTTTCCACATTTTAAACCTCCAGAGGAAGCTGTATATTTGGTTTTCAATATTTTTTTGATGATTTTGTGTAAAATAAACATTTTTGGCAATAAGCATCTTTTCTTTTTTCCTCATGGGTGGGGTGTGGGTGGAGCTTTCACAGTTGCTGTTCCTTTATCTCACCCGTAGAGGGCACTGAATGTGTTCCTCTGTGATAATGTTCACAGCAGGACCTCCCAACAATACTCGTAGCTCTCTGTAACCCCGGGATGGCAGAAGAGGTTACTCAGGGGTCTCTGTGGGCTAACATCTCAGCCTGAGGTCTGGTCCTTGGTGTATAGTGGGGTACCAATCACTTAAGTCTTGTTACAATTTATTGCTGAACTCAGTAAGACAAGGAAGGGTTGGGGGGGGGGGGGTGCAGGACAGGTACTCTGAAGTAGCAATAAGAGCCTCTTGTTCATTTCTGGCCCTGTGAGATTTCTCCGGCAGATCTATGACCTTCCTATGAGCAGTGACAGTGGATCTCTAACCCTGAGCCTAGGGAAGACCAGCAGAGTTTGGATAAAGGTCTCAGGCTGATTACAGGTTACCATCAACGCACAGAATTTAGATACAAGGGAATGGGGCCGGGGTCCGAAATCCATTCATTTATATCCAGCCAGGGAGGTCCTCGCACTACATGGGGAAAATTGTACCAATCGGATCATAGTATGTGGCCATCTTACAGAAGATTGAACGGTGATGTCAGCTTTAGTCCTCTCATAGTGATTGTGGATGTCACGGCCAGCTTGCAGAGATTTTGGTGGTCAGCAGGAATTGCCCCGGACCTCAGAATATGATGATCAATGGGGAATTGGCTGATGAGAAGCCAGGTCTGCTGAGTTCTGACACAAGAAATAAGTTAATGGTCACGGCCTGTTAATCAGAAGCTGCAGATATTAGAAGTAGAGAAGAGCGAGGAGAGGCAAAGAGGAGCAAGGAGAGGCAGAGAAGAGGAGCGAGGAGAGGAAGAGAAGAGGAGCAAGGAGAAGCAGAGAAGAGGAGCAAGGAGAGGCAGAGAAGAGGAGCGAGGAGAGGCAGAGAAGAGGAGCGAGGAGAAGCAGAGAAGAGGAGCGAGGAGAAGCAGAGAAGAGGAGCGAGGAGAGGCAGAGAAGAGGAGCGAGAAGAGCGAGGAGAGGCAGAGAAAAGGAGCGAGGAGAAGCAGAGGAGAGGCAGAGAAGAGCGAGGAGAGGCAGAGAAGAGGAGCGAGGAGAGGCAGAGAAGAGGAGCGAGGAGAAGCAGAGAAGAGCAAGGAGAGGAAAGAGACGCACAATGACCACCATTCCACCCACCAGCCAGTCCCTCTCCGATATCAAGGACTCGGCCACCATCAGTAACCCCGCAGACATCGGGGTGATTGTCACCTACTTTGTCATCATTATAGGAGTCGGCCTGTGGGTGAGTGACATTCTGCGCTACTGCTTTGTGAGGCTGCATTCACCTCCCCCGAGGTTTGGTGTCTCTTTTCTTGTTCAGTCTTTTGGTTTCCATCCATATGGGTGACACAGAGCTCCGCCCACACTGACCTGAGAAAGGAATATTATAGGCAGAGATGTCTTCTTATGTATGAGGTAGGGTGACCATGTGTCCCGGGGGCCTTTATTTCAGTACAATACAGTGTCCCCGAATGAAACTGACACAGCCACCCCCGGGCCAATCTGATGCCCCAAAAAAGGAGCCACATCACTGCTTTACTCACTGATACAACTTGTCCTGGCCGGGAATCCCCGGAGGAGCACAATCCCCGCCCTCTGCTTGTGATTGGAGAAATCATAAATCCTGACTATTGTGTCCAATCACTGTGCTGTGATTCGTTACAGCCCAAGCTGATTTTTGGAAGGGGGGGGGGGTGTCCCTGAATGGTTGTTTGGAAATCTGGTCACCCTAGTATGAGTTTGTCGACATGTTTCCCTCATTGGGGCCCATCCTATGAGCAGAATCTCCCAAACTACCCGACAAGGGAATGTCTTCCTAAAGAAAGGGTCAGTTTACTGTCCTTCAGAATTTAGGGGGCCGGACTGTGCCCAGAGGGGGGTAAACAATGCCTGATAATTGGTATATTATTATCTGGCCCTAGGACCACAGTTTGGTGACCACTGGTCTAATGGAGGGAGACCATTGTGTGTCTTGTACATCGAGGAGCGCCGAATGCAGAGCACCATTGTTCTTCAATAATGGTGGAGTATATATGGGGTGGGGTGTATACAGTATGGGGGGGTATGGGGGGGGTATATATGGGGTGGGGTGTATACAATAAGTATGGTATGGGGGGGGAGTAGTATATGGGGTGGGGTGTATACAGTATGGGGGGAGTATATATGGGGTGGGGTGTATACAGTATGGGGGGAGTATATATGGGGTGGGGTGTATACAGTATGGGGGGGTATATATGGGTGGGGTGTATACAGTATGGGGGGGGGAGTATATATGGGGTGGGGTGTATACAGTATGGGGGGGAGTATATATATGGGTGGGGTGGGGTGTATACAGTATGGGGGGGAGTATATATGGGGTGGGGTGTATACAGTATGGGGGGGAGTATATAATAGTAGATGGGGGGTACCTCACACCTCCCAACTTGGGACTGAGGGACACCTATTAGAAAATATATGTAAGCCCCCCCCCCCCCCCCCCCCTCCCTTCATGATCCCTTAAAAGAGAATTATACAAAAAAAAGATTAGTTCCGTTTTTTTACCATTATTATTCCTTTATATCGGATTTTACAAATGTAGCGATTTAGAAATCAGATGAAAAGTTTATCTCTGGAAACACTTTTTGGAAGATAAATAGTGGATTTTATATCCAACTCTATAGAGATCAGAGAAACACGAGGGACCAATGAGGAGGAAGGAGGGACATTGTTCCAATTCAAGGACAGTTGGGAGGTGTGGGGTATCCGGGTCCCACTGGTTTCCTCCAGACTTCTCCGGACAGTAGATGGGTGTATACGGGGTGAGACGGTCTGCGGAGCGTTGCACGGGGTGAGACGGTCTGCGGAGCGTTGCACGGGGTGAGACGGTCTGCGGAGCGTTGCACGGGGTGAGACGGTCTGCGGAGCGTTGCACGGGGTGAGACAGTCTGCGGAGCGTTGCACGGGGTGAGACAGTCTGCGGAGCGTTGCACGGGGTGAGACAGTCTGCGGAGCGTTGCACGGGGTGAGACGGTCTGCAGAGCGTTGCACGGGGTGAGACAGTCTGCGGAGCGTTGCACGGGGTGAGACGGCTGGTTTGGTAACTAATTGTTTTACATGAAGAAGGAATTTGCTTAATTTGTGTAAATTTCAGCTGATTGGAGATTTTGGATTCGGATGGATTCACATGAAGAATCCGGAGCTGAGCAATGATCCCTGACCCCCCCCCCCCTCCCATCCACCCCTCCTCCATCCCCTACCCCCCCCCCCCCATCCACCCTTCCTGAAATAAACCATTAAAAAGGGGGCGGGGTAAAAGATGATTTTACTGGATCACTCTACAATACCTCAGCGACGCATTATATGGCCGTATCCCCGCCCCCGATGTAATCCCCTTCCCCGATGTCCATCTCCCCTGCCCCGATGTGATCCCCTGCCCCGATGTGATCCCCTGCCCCGATGTAATCCCCTGCCCCGATGTGATCCCCTGCCCCGATGTAATCCCCTGCCCCGATGTGATCCCCTTCCCCGATGTAATTCCCTCCCCCCGATGTAATCCCCTCCCCCGATGTAATCCCCTGCCCCCGATGTAATCCCCTGCCCCGATGTAATCCCCTCCCCTCGATGTAATCCCCTGCCCCCGATGATCCCCCTGCCCCCAATCCCCTAATCCCCTGCCCCCAATGTAATCCCCTGCCCCCCAATGTAATCCCCTCCCCCCCCCCGATGTATCCCATCCCCTTCCCCGATGTAATCCCCTCCCCTGATGTAATCCCCTGCCCCCGATGTAATCCCACACGAGATACATTCCTTTCCTAGATCAGGACGTATCTCATACACAGCGCTGTACACTGACGTATCCCATACACAGCACTGTACACTGACGTATCTCATACACAGCACTGTACACTGACGTATCTCATACACAGCACTGTACACTGACGTATCTCATACACAGCACTGTACACTGACGTATCTCATACACAGCACTGTACACTGACGTATCTCATACGGCTACAAAGCTGGTACGTGACATTTGGACCTGTGTTAGTACATTGGATCCTTCCCTCCATCTATGACTTTTTCTGATTCTCTTTCAGTCCATGCGTCGTGCTAATCATGCAACGGTTGGCGGTTACTTTCTGGCAGGAAGAAGCATGTCCTGGTTTCCGGTAAGTTCCTGAATATATGAGACCGTCACCGATCACTCTATAAGGTACAATAAGTCACTACTATATATTGATCGGACCCCCTCCAAGGAATCCAAGGGTTGATGGCGATTTCCCTATTGCAGGTCGGGGCATCTCTTTTTGCCAGCAATATCGGCAGCGGTCACTTTGTGGGTCTGGCCGGCACCGGGGCAGCAAGTGGCATTGCAGTGGCAGGATTTGAATGGAATGTAAGTAAGATAAACGCTGAGCTATATACCATGATAAACACCGAGCTATATACCATGATAAACACTGAGCTATATACCATGATAAACACCGAGCTATATACCATGATAAACACCAAGCTATATACCATGATAAACACCGAGCTATATACCATGATAAACACTGAGCTATATACCATGATAAACACTGAGCTATATACCATGATAAACACTGAGCTATATACCATGATAAACACTGAGCTATATACCATGATAAACACCGAGCTATATACCATGATACACACCGAGCTATATACCATGATAAACACCGAGCTATATACCATGATACACACCGAGCTATATACCATGATGAACACTAAGCTATATACCATGATAAACACCGAGCTATATACCATGATAAACACTGAGCTATATACCATGATAAACACCTTTAAAAAAAAAAGGGTCAAAATCCATCCCTGGGAATTACAAAGCAGTCAGCCTAACACCAATAGTATGTAAGCTCTTGGAGGGGATGATAAGGGACGATATACAAGATTTTAGTAATGAGAACGGTATCATTAGCAGTAATCAGCATGGAGTCATGAAGAATTGTTCTTCCCAAACCGATCGATTCCTTCTATGAGGAGGTGAGTCTCCATCTAGATAAAGGAAGGTCTGTAGACGTGGTGTATCTAGATAAAGGAAGGTCCGTAGACGTTGTGTATCTGGATAAAGGAAGGTCCGTAGACGTGGTGTATCTGGATAAAGGAAGGTCAGTAGACGTGGTGTATCTAGATAAAGGAAGGCCCGTAGATGTGATGTATCTGGATAAAGGAAGGCCCGTAGACGTGGTGTATCTGGATAAAGGAAGGTCCGTAAACGTGGTGTATCTGGATAAAGGAAGGCCCGTAGACGTGGTGTATCTGGATAAAGGAAGGCCCGTAGACGTGGTGTATCTGGATAAAGGAAGGTCTGTAGACGTGTTGTATCTAGATAAAGGAAGGCCCGTAGATGTGATGTATCTGGATAAAGGAAGGCCCGTAGACGTGGTGTATCTGGATAAAGGAAGGCCCGTAGACGTGGTGTATCTGGATAAAGGAAGGTCTGTAGACGTGGTGTATCTGGATAAAGGAAGGCCCGTAGACGTGGTGTATCTAGATAAAGGAAGGCCCGTAGACGTGGTGTATCTGGATAAAGGAAGCCCCGTAGACGTGGTGTATCTAGATAAAGGAAGGACCATAGACGTGGTGTATCTGGATAAAGGAAGGCCCGTAGACGTGGTGTATCTGGATAAAGGAAGGTCAGTAGACGTGGTGTATCTGGATAAAGGAAGGACTGTAGACGTGGTGTATCTGGATAAAGGAAGGTCTGTAGACGTGGTGTATCTGGATAAAGGAAGGTCCGTAGACGTGGTGTATCTAGATAAAGGAAGGTCTGTAGATGTGGTGTATCTAGATAAAGGAAGGTCCGTAGATGTGGTGTATCTAGATAAAGGAAGGACCATAGACGTGGTGTATCTGGATAAAGGAAGGCCCGTAGATGTGGTGTATCTAGATAAAGGAAGGTCCGTAGACGTGGTGTATCTAGATAAAGGAAGGTCCGTAGACGTGGTGTATCTGGATAAAGGAAGGCCTGTAGACGTGGTGTATCTGGATAAAGGAAGGTCTGTAGACGTGGTGTATCTAGATAAAGGAAGGCCCGTAGACGTGGTGTATCTGGATAAAGGAAGGTCCGTAGACGTGGTGTATCTAGATAAAGGAAGGTCTGTAGATGTGGTGTATCTAGATAAAGGAAGGACCATAGACGTGGTGTATCTGGATAAAGGAAGGTCCGTAGACATGGTGTATCTGGATAAAGGAAGGTCCGTAGACATGGTGTATCTGGATAAAGGAAGGTCCGTAGACGTGGTGTATCTAGATAAAGGAAGGTCTGTAGATGTGGTGTATCTGGATAAAGGAAGGCCCGTAGACGTGGTGTATCTGGATAAAGGAAGGTCTGTAGACGTGGTGTATCAAGATAAAGGAAGGCCCGTAGACGTGGTGTATCTGGATAAAGGAAGGCCCGTAGACGTGGTGTATCTGGATAAAGGAAGGCCCGTAGATGTGGTGTATCTAGATAAAGGAAGGACCATAGACGTGGTGTATCTGGATAAAGGAAGGCCCGTAGATGTGGTGTATCTAGATAAAGGAAGGCCCGTAGACGTGGTGTGTCTGGATAAAGGAAGGCCCGTAGATGTGGTGTATCTAGATAAAGGAAGGTCCGTAGACGTGGTGTATCTAGATAAAGGAAGGTCCGTAGACGTGGTGTATCTAGATAAAGGAAGGTCCGTAGACGTGGTGTATCTGGATAAAGGAAGGTCCGTAGACGTGGTGTATCTAGATAAAGGAAGGTCCGTAGACGTGGTGTATCTGGATAAAGGAAGGTCTGTAGACGTGGTGTATCTAGATAAAGGAAGGTCTGTAGATGTGGTGTATCTGGATAAAGGAAGGTCCGTAGACTGGACTCTCCTTTTTCCTGGACTCTCCTTTTCCCCTGGACTCTCATTTCTCCCAGGACTCTCATTTCTCCCAGGACTCTCCTTTTCCCCTGGACTCTCCTTTTCCCCTGGACTTTCCTTTCCCCTGGACTCTCATATCTCCCAGGACTCTCCTTTTCCCCTGGACTCTCCTTTTCCCCTGGACTCTCCTTTTCCCTGGACTCTCATATCTCCCAGGACTCTCCTTTTCCCCTGGACTCTCCTTTTTCCCTGGACTCTCCTTTTTCCCTGGACTCTCCTTTTCCCTGGACTCTCCTTTACCCTGGACTCTCCTTTTCGCTTGGACTCTCCCTTTTCCCTGGACTCTCCCTTTTCCCTGGACTGTCCTTTTCCCCTGGACTCTCATTTCTCCCAGGACTCTCATTTCTCCCAGGACTCTCCTTTTCCCCTGGACTCTCCCTTTTCCCTGGACTCTCCTTTTCCCCTGGACTCTTATTTCTCCCAGGACTCTCATTTCTCCCAGGACTCTCCTTTTCCCTGGACTCTCCTTTTCCCTGGACTCTCATATCTCCCAGGACTCTCCTTTTCCCCTGGACTCTCCTTTTCCCCTGGATTCTCATATCTCCCAGGACTCTCCTTTTCCCCTGGACTCTCCTCCATTTCTCTGGACTCCTCTTCTCTATAAACTCTTTCTTTTCTCTAGTCTCTTCATTGTCTACCAGCAGTATATCTCCTCCACACCCTGCGGAAGATACCCCTCTCCATGTATCCGAGGCTCTTCTGTCCCACCTGCAGTCCTTGTCTAGGACGAGTGGACAGCGGGAGATTAGTGAACATTCTTTTGCTGATCTCCTCTGCGGGGAATGAACACAGAAGTGACGTCCGGGAAGACACAATCCGCCCTCCATTAGCTTCAGGCAGGAGAGATGTTTGGAGTCTAATAGACAGTCTCTCTCTTTTCTCTTCAGGCTCTCTTCGTGGTTTTGCTCATGGGTTGGATTTTTGTTCCCGTATATCTGACAGCCGAGGTGAGAACAAAATATGAAAATGTTATATTCAATAAATGATTTTTTTGGCATTTCCAATCACTTTAGGAATTTAAGATGATCAAAGTTCAAAAGTCATTTTGTGACCCGCTCCTATTTAACAATGGAGTGCCAATCCCTCCATTATGATTATCACTGCACTATGTACCTATAAATATCAATAGAGACAGGAGATCAGCTGGAGGAGTCTCAGGGCTGGTACCACAGGCAAGTGGCTGGAGGAGTCACAGGGCTGGTACCACAGGCAAGTGGCTGGAGGAGTCACAGGGCTGGTACCACAGGCAAGTGGCTGGAGGAGTCTCTGGGCTGGTACCACAGGCAAGAGGCTGGAGGAGTCTCAGGGCTGGTACCACAGGCAAGAGGCTGAAGGAGTCCCAGGGCTGGTACCACAGACAAGTGACTGGAGGAGTCTCAGAGCTGGTACCACAGGCAAGTGGGTGGAGGAGTCTCAGGGCTGGTACCACAGGCAAGTGACTGGAGGAGTCTCAGGGCTGGTACCACAGGCAAGAGGCTGAAGGAGTCCCAGGGCTGGTACCACAGACAAGTGGCTGGAGGAGTCTCAGGGCTGATACCACAGACAAGTGGCTGGAGGAGTCTCAGGGCTGGTACCACAAACAAGTGGCTGGAGGAGTCTCAGGGCAAGTGGCTGGAGCAGTCTCTGGGCTGGTACCACATACAAGTGGCTGGAGGAGTCTCAGGGCTGGTACCACAAACAAGTGACTGGAGGAGTCTCAGGGCTGGTACCACAAACAAGTGACTGGAGGAGTCTCAGGGCTGGTACCACAAACAAGTGGCTGGAGGAGTCTCAGGGCAAGTGGCTGGAGCAGTCTCTGGGCTGGTACCACATACAAGTGGCTATAGGAGTCTCAGGGCTGGTACCACACTCAAGTGGCTGGAGCATTCTTAGGGCTGGTACCACAAACAAGTGGCTATATGAGTCTCAGGACTGGTGCCACAAGCAAGTGGCCAAAGGAGTCTCAGGGCTAGTAATACAGGCAAGTAGCTGGAGGGGTCCCAGGGCTGGTGCCACAGGAAAGTGGGTGGAGGAGTCTCAGAGCTGGTACCACAGGCAAGTGGGTGGAGGAGTCTCAGGGCTGGTACCACAGGCAAGTGGGTGGAGGAGTCTCAGGGCTGGTACCACAAACAAGTGACTGGAGGAGTCTCAGGGCTGGTACCACAAACAAGTGACTGGAGGAGTCTCAGGGCTGGTACCACAAACAAGTGGCTGGAGGAGTCTCAGGGCAAGTGGCTGGAGCAGTCTCTAGGCTGGTACCACATACAAGTGGCTGGAGGAGTCTCAGGGCTGGTACCACAAACAAGTGACTGGAGGAGTCTCAGGGCTGGTACCACAAACAAGTGACTGGAGGAGTCTCAGGGCTGGTACCACAAACAAGTGACTGGAGGAGTCTCAGGGCTGGTACCACAAACAAGTGACTGGAGGAGTCTCAGGGCTGGTACCACAAACAAGTGGCTGGAGGAGTCTCAGGGCAAGTGGCTGGAGCAGTCTCTGGGCTGGTACCACATACAAGTGGCTATAGGAGTCTCAGGACTGGTACCACAGGCAAGTGGCTGGAGCATTCTTAGGGCTGGTACTACAAACAAGTGGCTATATGAGTCTCAGGACTGGTGCCACAAGCAAGTGGCCAAAGGAGTCTCAGGGCTAGTAATACAGGCAAGTAGCTGGAGGGGTCCCAGGGCTGGTGCCACAGGAAAGTGGGTGGAGGAGTCTCAGAGCTGGTACCACAGGCAAGTGGGTGGAGGAGTCTCAGGGCTGGTACCACAAACAAGTGACTGGAGGAGTCTCAGGGCTGGTACCACAAACAAGTGACTGGAGGAGTCTCAGGGCTGGTACCACAAACAAGTGACTGGAGGAGTCTCAGGGCTGGTACCACAAACAAGTGGCTGGAGGAGTCTCAGGGCAAGTGGCTGGAGCAGTCTCTAGGCTGGTACCACATACAAGTGGCTGGAGGAGTCTCAGGGCTGGTACCACAAACAAGTGACTGGAGGAGTCTCAGGGCTGGTACCACAAACAAGTGACTGGAGGAGTCTCAGGGCTGGTACCACAAACAAGTGACTGGAGGAGTCTCAGGGCTGGTACCACAAACAAGTGACTGGAGGAGTCTCAGGGCTGGTACCACAAACAAGTGGCTGGAGGAGTCTCAGGGCAAGTGGCTGGAGCAGTCTCTGGGCTGGTACCACATACAAGTGGCTATAGGAGTCTCAGGACTGGTACCACAGGCAAGTGGCTGGAGCATTCTTAGGGCTGGTACTACAAACAAGTGGCTATATGAGTCTCAGGACTGGTGCCACAAGCAAGTGGCCAAAGGAGTCTCAGGGCTAGTAATACAGGCAAGTAGCTGGAGGGGTCCCAGGGCTGGTGCCACAGGAAAGTGGGTGGAGGAGTCTCAGAGCTGGTACCACAGGCAAGTGGGTGGAGGAGTCTCAGGGCTGGTACCACAAACAAGTGACTGGAGGAGTCTCAGGGCTAGTAATACAGACAAGAGTCTGGAGAAGTTTGAGCAACATAGATGTGCACCTGGACACACAGGGCCACCCCACTTGAAGCTCAGTAGTCTGGTAGCAGTTAGCAGTAGTTTCACATATGGTGGAAGCAATGAGGTAGAAGGTCCTCCCTCAGTGGTACATATGGTATAAGAAGGGAGGTACAAAGTTCCCCCTCAGTGGCACATATGGTAGCAGAGGGCTGTTACAAGGTCCTCCTTCAGTGCTACAACTGGCAGAGGCGTGGTGGTTCAAGGTCCTCCTTCAGTGACATATACGGTAAAGGTGGAGTGGTACAAACTGCTCTCTGAGTGGCACATATGGTAGAGGAGGGAGGGTTGATACAAATTTCTTCCTCAGTGCCACAAATAGTAGAGGCGTGGTGGTTCAAGATCCTCCCTCAGATGCACATATGGTGGAAGTGAAGTGGTAGAAGGTCCTCCCTTAGTGGTAGATATGCTACATGTGTGGTGGTACAAGGATCACTTATTGTAGAGAAGGTTTAGTTGAGGGTCCTCCCTCATATGGTGGCACATATGGTGGAGGTGGAGAGGTACGTGATCCCTTTTCAGTGGCACACGTGGTACAGATGGGGTGGTGAAATGGTACATGGAGAAGGGGTGAAACAATGTCTGTGGTGGGAAAGAGGTGACAGAGGACCTTCGATGGCACATTTCTTATTCCCACCAGGTGGTGACAATGCCAGAATACCTGAAGAAACGTTTTGGAGGAGAACGAATCCAGATCTACCTCTCCGTGCTTTCTCTGGCCATGTATATATTTACTAAAATATCTGTAAGTATTCAGCCAATGAGGTTATTGCCCCATAATATTACCACACTGAGTACCCTTACCCCTATCACAGGATATACCCCATAATATTACCACACTGAGTACCCTTACCCCTATCACAGGATATACCCCATAATATTACCACACTGAGAACTCTTACCCCTATCACAGGATATACCCCCATAATATTACCACACTGAGTACCCTTACCCCTATCACAGGATATACCCCATAATATTACCACACTGAGTACCCTTACCCCTATCACAGGATATACCCCATAATATTACCACACTGAGTACCCTTACCCCTATCACAGGATATACCCCATAATATTACCACACTGAGTACTCTTACCCCTATCACAGGATATACCCCATAATATTACCACACTGAGTACCCTTACCCCTATCACAGGATATACCCCATAATATTACCACACTGAGTACCCTTACCCCTATCACAGGATATACCCCATAATATTACCACACTGAGTACCCTTACCCCTATCACAGGATATACCCCCATAATATTACCACACTGAGTACCCTTACCCCTATCACAGGATATACCCCATAATATTACCACACTGAGTACTCTTACCCCTATCACAGATATACCCCAATAATATTACCACACTGAGTACCCTTACCCCTATCACAGGATATACCCCATAATATTACCACACTGAGTACCCTTACCCCTATCACAGGATATACCCCATAATATTACCACACTGAGTACCCTTACCCCTATCACAGGATATACCCCATAATATTACCACACTGAGTAACCTTACCCCTATCACAGGATATACCCCATAATATTACCACACTGAGTACCCTTACCCCTATCACAGGATATACCCCATAATATTACCACACTGAGTACCCTTACCCCTATCACAGGATATACCCCATAATATTACCACACTGAGTACCCTTACCCCTATCACAGGATATACCCCCATAATATTACCACACTGAGTACCCTTACCCCTATCACAGGATATACCCCATAATATTACCACACTGAGTACCCTTACCCCTATCACAGGATATACCCCATAATATTACCACACTGAGTACCCTTACCCCTATCACAGGATATACCCCATAATATTACCACACTGAGTACCCTTACCCCTATCACAGGATATACCCCATAATATTACCACACTGAGTACCCTTACCCCTATCACAGGATATACCCCATAATATTACCACACTGAGAACTCTTACCCCTATCACAGGATATACCCCATAATATTACCACACTGAGTACCCTTACCCCTATCACAGGATATACCCCATAATATTACCACACTGAGTACCCTTACCCCTATCACAGGATATACCCCATAATATTACCACACTGAGTACTCTTACCCCTATCACAGGATATACCCCATAATATTACCACACTGAGTACCCTTACCCCTATCACAGGATATACCCCATAATATTACCACACTGAGTACCCTTACCCTATCACAGGATATACCCCATAATATTACCACACTGAGTACCCTTACCCCTATCACAGGATATACCCCATAATATTACCACACTGAGTACCTTACCCCTATCACAGGATATACCCCATAATATTACCACACTGAGTACCCTTACCCTATCACAGGATATACCCCATAATATTACCACACTGAGTACCCTTACCCCTATCACAGGATATACCCCATAATATTACCACACTGAAACTCTTACCCCTATCACAGGATATACCCATAATATTACCACACTGAGTACCCTTACCCCTATCACAGGATATACCCCATAATATTACCACACTGAGTACTCTTACCCCTATCACAGGATATACCCCATAATATTACCACACTGAGTACCCTTACCCCTATCACAGGATATACCCCATAATATTACCACACTGAGAACTCTTACCCCTATCACAGGATATACCCCATAATATTACCACACTGAGTACCCTTACCCCTATCACAGGATATACCCCATAATATTACCACACTGAGTACCCTTACCCCTATCACAGGATATACCCCATAATATTACCACACTGAGTACCCTTACCCCTATCACAGGATATACCCCATAATATTACCACACTGAGTACTCTTACCCCTATCACAGGATATACCCCCATAATATTACCACACTGAGTACCCTTACCCCTATCACAGGATATACCCCATAATATTACCACACTGAGTACTCTTACCCCTATCACAGGATATACCCCATAATATTACCACACTGAGTACCCTTACCCCTATCACAGGATATACCCCATAATATTACCACACTGAGTACTCTTACCCCTATCACAGGATATACCCCATAATATTACCACACTGAGAACTCTTACCCCTATCACAGGATATACCCCATAATATTACCACACTGAGTACCCTTACCCCTATCACAGGATATACCCCATAATATTACCACACTGAGTACCCTTACCCCTATCACAGGATATACCCCATAATATTACCACACTGAGAACTCTTACCCCTATCACAGGATATACCCCATAATATTACCACACTGAGTACCCTTACCCCTATCACAGGATATACCCCATAATATTACCACACTGAGAACTCTTACCCCTATCACAGGATATACCCCATAATATTACCACACTGATACCCTTACCCCTATCACAGGATATACCCATAATATTACCGCACTGAGAACTCTTACCCCTATCACAGGATATACCCCATAATATTACCACACTGAGTACTCTTACCCCTATCACAGGATATACCCCATAATATTACCACACTGAGAACTCTTACCCCTATCACAGGATATACCCCATAATATTACCACACTGAGTACCCTTACCCCTATCACAGGATATACCCCATAATATTACCGCACTGAGAACTCTTACCCCTATCACAGGATATACCCCATAATATTACCACACTGAGTACTCTTACCCCTATCACAGGATATACCCCATAATATTACCACACTGAGAACTCTTACCCCTATCACAGGATATACCCCATAATATTACCACACTGAGTACCCTTACCCCCTATCACAGGATATACCCCAAATATTACCACACTGAGTACTCTTACCCCTATCACAGGATATACCCCATAATATTACCACACTGAGTACCCTTACCCCTATCACAGGATATACCCCATAATATTACCGCACTGAGTACTCTTACCCCTATCACAGGATATACCCATAATATTACCACACTGAGTACTCTTACCCCTATCACAGATATACCCCATAATATTACCACACTGAGTACCCTTACCCCTATCACAGGATATACCCCATAATATTACCACACTGAGTACCCTTACCCCTATCACAGCATATACCCCATAATATTACCACACTGAGTACTCTTACCCCTATCACAGCATATACCCCATAATATTACCACACTGAGTACCCTTACCCCTATCACAGGATATACCCCATAATATTACCACACTGAGTACCCTTACCCCTATCACAGGATATACCCCATAATATTACCACACTGAGTACTCTTACCCCTATCACAGGATATACCCCATAATATTACCACACTGAGTACCCTTACCCCTATCACAGGATATACCCCATAAATTTACCACACTGAGTACCCTTACCCCTATCACAGGATATACCCCATAATATTACCACACTGAGTACCCTTACCCCTATCACAGGATATACCCCATAATATTACCACACTGAGTACTCTTACCCCTATCACAGGATATACCCCATAATATTACCACACTGAGTACCCTTACCCCTATCACAGGATATACCCCATAATATTACCACACTGAGTACCCTTACCCCTATCACAGGATATACCCCATAATATTACCACACTGAGTACTCTTACCCCTATCACAGGATATACCCCATAATATTACCACACTGAGTACCCTTACCCTATCACAGGATATACCCCATAATATTACCACACTGAGTACTCTTACCCCTATCACAGGATATACCCCATAATATTACCACACTGAGTACTCTTACCCCTATCACAGGATATACCCCATAATATTACCACACTGAGTACCCTTACCCCTATCACAGGATATACCCCATAATATTACCACACTGAGTACTCTTACCCCTATCACAGGAATACCCCATAATATTACCACACTGAGTACCCTTACCCCTATCACAGGATATACCCCATAATATTACCACACTGAGTACCCTTACCCCTATCACAGGATATACCCCATAATATTACCACACTGAGTACTCTACCCCCTATCACAGGATATACCCCATAATATTACCACACTGAGTACTCTTACCCCTATCACAGGATATACCCCATAATATTACCACACTGAGTACCCTTACCCCTATCACAGGATATACCCCATAATATTACACACTGAGTACCCTTCCCCTATCACAGGATACCCCAAATATTACCACAGAGTACTCTTACCCCTATCACAGGATATACCCCATAAATATTACCACACTGAGTACCCTTACCCCTATCACAGGATATACCCCATAATATTACCACACTGAGAACTCTTACCCCTATCACAGGATATACCCCATAATATTACCGCACTGAGTACCCTTACCCCTATCACAGGATATACCCTCAGTGGGGTGGTAGAAGGTCCCCCCTTAGTGGCACATATGGTAGAGGTGGGGTAGTAGAAGGTCCTCCCTCAGTGACACATATGGTGGAGGCGGGGTCTTCATTCAGGTACATATTAGTGTATGACGGGTCCTCTTCTCTGCTTGTGTCAGGTGGACATGTTCTCTGGAGCCATCTTCATACAGGTTGCCCTGGGCTGGAATATTTATCTTTCCGTCATCGCCTTGTTAGTGATCACCACCATATACACCGTGACTGGTAAGTTTAGCTCCTCCCTCCATGGGAGTGACATCTTAGAACTCGCCTGGATCTCCATAGGGGTTACGTCCCAGGGCTCGTCTGGATCTCCATGCGGGTGACATCCCGGAACTCACCTGGATCTCCATGTGGGTGACATCTTGGAACTCGTCTGGATCTCCATACGGGTTACGTCCCAGGGCTCGTCTGGATCTCCTTGCAGGTGACATCCTGGAACTCGAGTGGATCTCCATACGAGTTACGTCCTGGAACTCGCCTGGATCTCCATAGGGGTTACGTCCCAGGGCTCGTCTGGATCTCCATGCGGGTGACATCCCGGAACTCACCTGGATCTCCATGTGGGTGACATCTCGGAACTCGTCTGGATCTCCATGCGGCAGACGTCCCAGGCCTAGTCTGGATCTCCATGCGGGAGATGTCCCGGAACTCGCCTGGATCTCCATGTGGGTGACATCTTGGAACTCGTCTGGATCTCCATACGGGTTACGTCTCGGAACTCGTCTGGATCTCCATACGGGTTACGTCTCGGAACTCGTCTGGATTTCCATACGGGTGACGTCTCGGAACTCGTCTGGATCTCCATACGGGTGACGTCTCGGAACTCGTCTGGATCTCCATGCGGCAGACGTCCCAGGCCTAGTCTGGATCTCCATGCGGGTGACGTCTCAGAACTCGTCTGGATCTCCATACGGGTTACGTCTCGGAGCTCGTCTGGATCTCCATGTGGGTGACATCTTGGAACTCGTCTGGATCTCCATACGGGTTACGTCTCGGAACTCGTCTGGATCTCCATACGGGTTACGTCTCGGAGCTCGTCTGGATTTCCATGCGGGTGACGTCCCAGAACTTGCCTAGATCTCCATGTTACAATGTGTCAATAATTGGATTCACAGAGAATAAATAACAATTGTTCCATTGTGGAGACATCTAGGAAGGAATAAACCATGAAATGTAGGGAACGGGGATGTAATTGCACCTCATTTACATATTTCTTCCTCTCATCTCTCTGCCCCCTCCACAATTTTTTCTTCCTAGGGGGTCTTGCAGCGCTCATGTATACGGACACTGTGCAGACCTTTGTCATCATCGGAGGAGCCTGTGTCCTGGCGGGATACGGTGAGTGAACTGCGGGTTTCATACGGGGGGGGGGGGGTGACATCTTTATAACGGCCTTGTGATAAAGCTGATGGAAGCTATGAATTAGAAGCCGGGACTGAGTGTGTAATAAAGATTAGTCATTCCCCTTAGACCCGTGTTGTAGAAATGATATTAAGATGTAGTCACCATGTATTGTCACAGTGTCTCCCAGTGTTGGTTCTATTGGGGCTCACTCATAAGAGCGACCCGGAGTGATCCGGAACCAGTGAAGGACCATTGGTAGTGAAAATCTTCCTGTGGATGTAGAGAGGTGTCCGCTCTGAGAAGATATGTCCACCAGCGAGGGCCCCTGCGTTATGCACAGACGTTTGTTTGGGGGGATAAGTTCACTCTGAAGACATTCTCGGGTAGATATCTATCTGCCTTTGTGGAGGGACACTCTCGTGTCTCTTTGTGTCTGATCAGCACATGGAGGGACCATGACGTGTCCCTGCAGATAATCCCCCATACACAGGAACGGTAGTATAATCCGGGTATGTGTTGTTCTCTGAATAATGCTGAATAAGGATTTGCACCGATGGTAAAATCAGGAATGTGCTCGCGATTGGTCAGGACAGCATTCACGATTCCTAATGCGCCAATCTCACTACATGTGGGTTACAAAGGGCGGGAAGTTGTACACAGCGGCCTACACAGACACGCCCACACACTCCCCTAGTCATTGTTCCATTGGTTCAGATTTGTATAACACCTCCTGTTTGAAGGAATGCCTGGGCTTGATTGGCTGAATTGAATAGCCACCAATCCTCTACTGTTACCCCCGTACTTAGTCTGGCATATCAACGTTGGCCCCGTGGTCACGCAGGACCATCCGTGGAGCTTCCAATGTGAGAAGAGCGGCTGTGTTTGTTTTACTCGGGAAGCGGGGGAGAACTCACACTGCATTATACCAAAGAGCTGAATTTCCCCGACACCTGGAGGGATATTCTCTCCCCAGCAGCTGCCAGTGAAGGCGCGGCGCCCCCCCCCCCCCACTGATGTCATAGATCCATCACTTTTATATCCAGCTTTGTATGAATCTCATTTTTGTGTCCTTCAGCTTTTAGTGAGGTGGGAGGCTACAACGCCCTGATGGAGAAGTACATGAACGCTACTCCCAGTGACCTGGGCAACATCTCATTGGCTTGCGCCTCTCCACGCTCTGATGCTCTGCACTTGCTGCGGGACGCCAAGGATGGGGATCTGCCCTGGCCGGCTGTGATCGTGGGACTGACCATTGTGGCCACCTGGTATTGGTGCAGCGACCAGGTAATTCCCATTGTGTACATCTCTACCTGTGATCTGCCCTCAGTGGTCATCACTAATGACGCCCCGGAACTCGCCTGGATCTCCATACGGGTTACGTCCCGTCATTGTGTACATCTCTACCTGTGATCTCCCCTCAGTGATCATCACTAATGAAGCCCCGGAACTCGCCTGGATCTCCATACGTGTTACGTCCCGTCATTGTGTACATCTCTACCTGTGATCTCCCCTCAGTGGTCATCACTAATGACGCCCCGGAACTCGCCTGGATCTCCATACGGGTTACGTCCCGTCATTGTGTACATCTCTACCTATGATCTGCCCTCAGTGGTCATCACTAATGACGCCCCGGAACTCGCCTGGATCTCCATACGGGTTACGTCCCGTCATTGTGTACATCTCTACCTGAGATCTGCCCTCAGTGGTCATCACTAATGACGCCCCGGAACTCGCCTGGATCTCCATACGGGTTACGTCCCGTCATTGTGTACATCTCTACCTGTGATCTCCCCTCAGTGGTCATCACTAATGACGCCCCGGAACTCGCCTGGATCTCCATACGGGTTACGTCCCGTCATTGTGTACATCTCTACCTATGATCTGCCCTCAGTGGTCATCACTAATGACGCCCCGGAACTCGCCTGGATCTCCATACGGGTTACGTCCCGTCATTGTGTACATCTCTACCTGAGATCTGCCCTCAGTGGTCATCACTAATGACGCCCCGGAACTCGCCTGGATCTCCATACGGGTTACGTCCCGTCATTGTGTACATCTCTACCTGTGATCTCCCCTCAGTGGTCATCACTAGTGTCACCTCAATGCAAGAACAACCCAACCTGAAGCCTCGGGCCTAGACTGCGGGACCCCTCAGGGATTTGTAGTTGCCAATGAGGCTTCTGATCGCTGTACTGAAATCCAGTGAAGTCAATGAGACGCCAGATAACCCAAAATGTGACCCCTTCTGGTGTCCTCTGTGCCGGGATCTTCTCCACCATCTTGTCCTTCACCCAATGCTGTGCTTCTGGTTCTTCTCATAGACCTCCTACACCAGACCATGTATGGGCAGCTCCATGCACAGTCACAGAGGATGGAAAGTGGGCCTATTGACTGATCCCCCCCCCCCCCAATCTCTTTATAGTTCTGCACACATTGATTTGTGACTGAAGCTGGTTATACACCGGTAGAGTTTTGTACCACATTTTTAGGGTTATGAGTTGGGTTAGCGTCCAGGATTTAGGGGTAGGGTTGGGTTTAGTATAGGATTATGAGTTAGGGTTAGGGGTTAAGGTTAGGATTAGGGTTGGGATTATGAGTTAGGTTTAGGTTTAGGGTTAGGGGTAGGGTTTGGGGGTTCGGATTATGAGTGAGGTTTAGGGTTGGGGTTAGGGTTAGGGTTTGGGGGTTCGGATTATGAGTGAGGTTTAGGGTTGGGGTTAGGGGTAGGGGGTTCGGATTATGAGTGAGGTTTAGGGTTGGGGTTAGTGGTAGGGTTTGGGGGTTCGGATTATGAGTTAGGTTTAGGTTTAGGGTTAGGGGTAGGGTTTAGGGTTTAGGGGTTCGGATTATGAGTGAGGTTTAGGGTTGGGGTTAGGGGTAGGGTTTGGGGGTTCGGATTATGAGTGAGGTTTAGGGTTAGGGGTAGGGTTTAGGGTTTGGGGGTTCGGATTATGAGTGAGGTTTAGGGTTGGGGTTAGGGGTAGGGTTTGGGGGTTCGGATTATGAGTTAGGTTTAGGGTTAGGGTTTAGGGTTTGGGGGTTCGGATTATGAGTGAGGTTTAGGGTTGGGGTTAGGGGTAGGGTTTGGGGGTTCGGATTATGAGTTAGGTTTAGGGTTGGGGTTAGGGTTGGGAGTTAGGTTTAGGGTTTGGGGGTTCGGATTATGAGTGAGGTTTAGGGTTGGGGTTAGGGGTAGGGTTTGGGGGTTCGGATTATGAGTTAGGTTTAGGGTTGGGGTTAGGGTTGGGAGTTAGGTTTAGGGTTTGGGGGTTCGGATTATGAGTTAGGTTTAGGGTTTTGGGGTTAGGGTTAGGTAATTTTTGGTGAATTTAATAACTGGACAAATGCTGTTCCATATTTCGTTTTCTCTTAATTTGATTTGGGAATGTCACTTCCTGAACATAAATCACATTCATGTTAGAAATTTGTTCATTCAAGAAAATGTTTCCATCCGACTTCTACAAATTTTGTCACCACTCAAAAACGAACATCGATTTGACTCCACCCACCATTAGAAAGTCAAATGAAATTCTACCAGTATGTCGCCATCTTTACTCCAAAATGCTGAAAAATCCCTTTCCCTCCCCCGTCCTCCCTCTCCAGTGCTCTGTGCTGGAAGAGTAATAGCCACACCCCTCATTACAGGCGGTGCACCTTTAGAGTTTACAGAGGAACAAAGTGGGTGTGTCTAACCTGGAGAGGAGGCGTGTCTGACCTGGAGAGGAGGCGTGTCAGTCCTGGGAGCTGATCCTCCCTGTGTGGCTCTAATAAGAGAGAGGAGACCACGTCCGGGTTACTAGCCAGAGAAGAGCCGAGCTCTATGTTGTCTGATGATGTCATAGTGATCTCCATGATGTCATAGTGATCTCTGTGTCTCCACCCTCCAGGTCATCATTCAGCGGTGTCTGGCCGCTCGCTCTCTCAAGCACGTTAAGTTGGGGTGCATTCTGTGCGGTTATCTGAAGATCCTGCCAATGTTCCTGATGGTAATGCCCGGGATGATCAGCAGAGTCCTCTACACCAGTAAGAGCACCCCAGTCCTCCCAGTCCCCATCCCCCAATGCCTCTGTCCTATACATCCCAGTCCTCCCAGTCCCCATCCCCCAATGCCTCTGTCCTATACATCCCAGTCCTCCCAGTCCCCATCCCCCAATGCCTCTGCCCTATACATCCCAGTCCTCCCAGTCCCCATCCCCTATACATCCCAGTCCTCCCAGTCCCCATCCCCCAATGCCTCTGTCCTATACATCCCAGTCCTCCCAGTCCCCATCCCCCAATGCCTCTGTCCTATACATCCCAGTCCCCATCCCCCAATGCCTCTGTCCTATACATCCCAGTCCTCAATGCCTCTGTCCTATACATCCCAGTCCTCCCAGTCCCCATCCCCCAATGCCTCTGTCCTATACATCCCAGTCCTTCCAGTCCCCATCCCCCAATGCCTCTGTCCTATACATCCCAGTCCTCCCAGTCCCCATCCCCCAATGCCTCTGTCCTATACATCCCAGTCCTCCCAGTCCCCATCCCCCAATGCCTCTGTCCTATACATCCCAGTCCTCCCAGTCCCCAATGCCTCTGTCCTATACATCCCAGTCCTCCCAGTCCCCATCCCCCAATGCCTCTGTCCTATACATCCCAGTCCTCCCAGTCCCCAATGCCTCTGTCCTATACATCCCAGTCCTCCCAGTCCCCATCCCCCAATGCCTCTGTCCTATACATCCCAGTCCTCCCAGTCCCCAATGCCTCTGTCCTATACATCCCAGTCCTCCCAGTCCCCATCCCCCAATGCCTCTGTCCTATACATCCCAGTCCTCCCAGTCCCCAATGCCTCTGTCCTATACATCCCAGTCCTCCCAGTCCCCATCCCCCAATGCCTCTGTCCTATACATCCCAGTCCTCCCAGTCCCCATCCCCCAATGCCTCTGTCCTATACATCCCAGTCCCCATCCCCCAATGCCTCTGTCCTATACATCCCAGTCCTCCCAGTCCCCATCCCCCAATGCCTCTGTCCTATACATCCCCAGTCCTCCCAGTCCTCCCATCCCCCCCAATGCCCCTGTCCCCTATACATCCCAGTCCTCCCAGTCCCCATCCCCCAATGCCTCTGTCCTATACATCCCAGTCCCTCCCAGTCCCCAATGCCTCTGTCCTATACATCCCAGTCCTCCCAGTCCCCATCCCCCAATGCCTCTGTCCTATACATCCCAGTCCTCATCCCCCAATGCCTCTGTCCTATACATCCCAGTCCTCCCAGTCCCCATCCCCTATACATCCCAGTCCTCCCAGTCCCCAATGCCTCTGTCCTATACATCCCAGTCCTCCCAGTCCCCATCCCCCAATGCCTCTGTCCTATACATCCCAGTCCCCAATGCCTCTGTCCTATACATCCCAGTCCTCCCAGTCCCCATCCCCCAATGCCTCTGTCCTATACATCCCAGTCCTCCCAGTCCCCATCCCCCAATGCCTCTGTCCCCCTATACATCCCAGTCCACATCCCCCCAATGCCTCTGTCCTATACATCCCAGTCCTCCCAGTCCCCATCCCCTACATCCCAGTCCTCCCAGTCCCCATCCCCCAATGCCTCTGTCCTATACATCCCAGTCCCCCCAGTCCCCATCCCCCAATGCCTCTGTCCTATACATCCCAGTCCCCCCAGTCCCCATCCCCCAATGCCTCTGTCCTATACATCCCAGTCCTCCCAGTCCCCAGATCTGTGATATTCTCCTATGATTGGACTTTGTAGATGAAGTGGGGTGTT
>JAJQKJ010001378.1:0-65968 GCA_029574335.1 Rana kukunoris | reverse complement strand
GATACTCTACACTTCCCCCTCTCCCTATCTCACACTTCTCCTTCCACCCGCCGATCTCTCCGATCTCACACTTCTCCTTCCACCCGCCGATCTCTCCGATCTCACACTTCTCCTTCCACCCGCCGATCTCTCCGATCTCACACTTCTCCTTCCACCCTCCGATCTCTCCGATCTCCGGCATTCAGAGTCACAAAAAAAAAACCTAACCCCTAACTCTAATAGTAACCCCCTAAACCTTAGAGCATGGGTCTTCAAACTACGGCCCTCCAGTTGTTCAGGAACTACAATTCCCATCATGCCTAGTCATGTCTGTGAATGTCAGCGTTTTACAAAGCCTCATGGGGTGTGTAGTTCCACAACAGCTGGAGGGCCGTAGTGTGAGGATCCCTGCCTTAGAGTAACCCCTAACTCTAATAGTAACCCCCTAACTCTAATAGTAACCCCCAAAACCATAGAGTAACCCCTAATCCTAACCCATAACTCTAATAGTAACCCTCTAAACCTTAGAGTAACCCCTAACTCTAATAGTAACCCCCTAAACCATAGAGTAACCTCGAATCCTAACCCCTAACTCTAATAGTAACCCCCTAAACCTTAGAGTAACCCCTAACTCTAATAGTAACCCCCTAAACCTTAGAGTAACCCCTAATCCTAACCCATAACTCTAATAGTAACCCTCTAAACCTTAGAGTAACCCCTAACTCTAATAGTAACCCCCTAAACCATAGAGTAACCTCTAATCCTAACCCCTAACTCTAATAGTAACCCCCTAAACCTTAGAGTAACCCCTAACTCTAATAGTAACCCCCTAAACCTTAGAGTAACCCCTAATCCCAACCCCTAACTCTAATAGTAACCCCTAACTCTAATAGTAACCCCTTAACTCTAATAGTAACCCCCTAAACCTTAGAGTAACCCCTAATCCTAACCCCTAACTCTAATAGTAACCCCCTAAACCTTAGAGTAACCCCTAACTCTAATAGTGACCCCCTAACTCTAATAGTAACCCCCTAACTCTAATAGTAACCCCCTAATCCCAACCCCTAACTCTAATAGTGACCCCCTAACTCTAATAGTAACCTCCTAACTCTAATAGTAACCCCCTTATTCCCATCCCCTAACTCTAATAGTAACCCCCTAAACCTTAAAGTAACCCCTAACTCTAATAGTAATCCCCTAACTCTAATAGTAACCCCCCAAACCATAGAGTAACCCCTAATCCTAACCCCTAACTCTAATAGTAACCCCCTAAACCTTAGAGTAACCCTTAATCCTAACCCCTAACTCTAATAGTAACCCCCTAAACCTTAGAGTAACCCCTAATCCTAACCCCTAACTCTAATAGTGACCCCCTAACTCTAATAGTAACCCCCTAACTCTAATAGTAACCCCCTAATCCCAACCCCTAACTGTAATAGTAACCCCCTAACTCTAATAGTAACCCCCTTATTCCCAACCCCTAACTCTAATAGTAACCCCCTAAACCTTAGAGTAACCCCTAACTCTAATAATAACCCCCTAACTCTAATAGTAACCCCCAAAACCTTAGAGTAACCCCTAATCCTAACCCCTAACTCTAATAGTGACCCCCTAACTCTAATAGTAACCCCCTAACTCTAATAGTAACCCCTTAATCCCAACCCCTAACTCTAATAGTAACCCCCTAATCCCAACCCCTAACTCTAATAGTAACCCCCTAACTCTAATAGTAACCCCCTTATTCCCAACCCCTAACTCTAATAGTAACCCCCTAAACCTTAGAGTAACCCCTAACTCTAATAGTAACCCCCTAACTCTAATAGTAACCCCCAAAACCTTAGAGTAACCCCTAATCCTAACCCCTAACTCTAATAGTGACCCCCTAACTGTAATAGTAACCCCCTAACTCTAATAGTAACCCCCTAATCCCAACCCCTAACTCTAATAGTAACCCCCTTATTCCCAACCCCTAACTCTAATAGTAACCCCCTAAACCTTAAAGTAACCCCTAACTCTAATAGTAACCCCCTAACTCTAATAGTAACCCCCAAAACCATAGAGTAACCCTTAATCCTAACCCCTAACTCTAATAGTAACCCCTAACTCTAATAGTAACCCCTAACTCTAATAGTAACCCCCTAAACCTTAGAGTAACCCCTAACTCTAATAGTAACCCCCTAAACCATAGAGTAACCTCTAATCCTAACCCCTAACTCTAATAGTAACCCCCTAAACCTTAGAGTAACCCCTAACTCTAATAGTAACCCCCTAAACCTTAGAGTAACCCCTAATCCCAACCCCTAACTCTAATAGTAACCCCTAACTCTAATAGTAACCCCCTAAACCTTAGAGTAACCCCTAACTCTAATAGTAACCCCCTAAACCATAGAGTAACCTCTAATCCTAACCCCTAACTCTAATAGTAACCCTCTAAACCTTAGAGTAACCCCTAACTCTAATAGTAACCCCCTAAACCATAGAGTAACCTCTAATCCTAACCCCTAACTCTAATAGTAACCCCCTAAACCTTAGAGTAACCCCTAACTCTAATAGTAACCCCCTAAACCTTAGAGTAACCCCTAATCCCAACCCCTAACTCTAATAGTAACCCCTAACTCTAATAGCAACCCCTTAACTCTAATAGTAACCCCCTAAACCTTAGAGTAACCCCTAATCCTAACCCCTAACTCTAATAGTAACCCCCTAAACCTTAGAGTAACCCCTAACTCTAATAGTAACCCCCTAAACCTTAGAGTAACCCCTAATCCCAACCCCTAACTCTAATAGTAACCCCTAACTCTAATAGTAACCCCTTAACTCTAAATAGTAACCCCCTAAACCTTAGAGTAACCCCTAATCCTAACCCCTAACTCTAATAGTAACCCCCTAAACCTTAGAGTAACCCCTAACTCTAATAGTGACCCCCTAACTCTAATAGTAACCCCCTAACTCTAATAGTAACCCCCTAATCCCAACCCCTAACTCTAATAGTGACCCCCTAACTCTAATAGTAACCTCCTAACTCTAATAGTAACCCCCTTATTCCCATCCCCTAACTCTAATAGTAACCCCCTAAACCTTAAAGTAACCCCTAACTCTAATAGTAATCCCCTAACTCTAATAGTAACCCCCCAAACCATAGAGTAACCCCTAATCCTAACCCCTAACTCTAATAGTAACCCCCTAAACCTTAGAGTAACCCTTAATCCTAACCCCTAACTCTAATAGTAACCCCCTAAACCTTAGAGTAACCCCTAATCCTAACCCCCCTAACTCTAATAGTGACCCCCTAACTCTAATAGTAACCCCCTAACTCTAATAGTAACCCCCTAATCCCAACCCCTAACTGTAATAGTAACCCCCTAACTCTAATAGTAACCCCCTTATTCCCAACCCCTAACTCTAATAGTAACCCCCTAAACCTTAGAGTAACCCCTAACTCTAATAATAACCCCCTAACTCTAATAGTAACCCCCAAAACCTTAGAGTAACCCCTAATCCTAACCCCTAACTCTAATAGTGACCCCCTAACTCTAATAGTAACCCCCTAACTCTAATAGTAACCCCTTAATCCCAACCCCTAACTCTAATAGTAACCCCCTAATCCCAACCCCTAACTCTAATAGTAACCCCCTAACTCTAATAGTAACCCCCTTATTCCCAACCCCTAACTCTAATAGTAACCCCCTAAAAACCTTAGAGTAACCCCTAACTCTAATAGTAACCCCCTAACTCTAATAGTAACCCCCAAAACCTTAGAGTAACCCCTAATCCTAACCCCTAACTCTAATAGTGACCCCCTAACTGTAATAGTAACCCCCTAACTCTAATAGTAACCCCCTAATCCCAACCCTAACTCTAATAGTAACCCCCTTATTCCCAACCCCTAACTCTAATAGTAACCCCCTAAACCTTAAAGTAACCCCTAACTCTAATAGTAACCCCCTAACTCTAATAGTAACCCCCAAAACCATAGAGTAACCCTTAATCCTAACCCCTAACTCTAATAGTAACCCCTAACTCTAATAGTAACCCCTAACTCTAATAGTAACCCCTAACTCTAATAGTAACCCCCTAATCCTAACACACGGAGGGACATGTCCGCTGAAACTTTCCGACGGACCGTTTCCAGCGGACATGTCTCCTCCGGATTTTCATCCGACGGCGTGTACACACCATCGGATCCAAATCCCCGCCGGCAGACAGCGCGGTGACGTGGTGGTGACGTTGACGCCGCCACGTCACCGAACCAGGAAGTGAAAAGCTTCCACGCATGCGTCGAGTCCATTCGGCGCATGCGGGGGATTTCTGGGATCCTAACCCCTAATATTGACCCCTAATATTGACCCCTAATCTGATGATCGTTATGTCTCCTCTATAGGAGAAGTGACACTGATATAGACGTCATTATACGTGTCCGGGTATAACAGAGAGAAGGATAGAGATCTGATGATCGTTATGTCTCCTCTATAGGAGAAGTGACACTGATATAGACGTCATTATACGTGTCCGGGTATAACAGAGAGAAGGATAGAGATCTGATGATCGTTATGTCTCCTCTATAGGGGAAGTGACACTGATATAGACGTCATTATACGTGTCCGGGTATAACAGAGAGAAGGATAGAGATCTGATGATCGTTATGTCTCCTCTATAGGAGAAGTGACACTGATATAGACGTCATTATACGTGTCCGGGTATAACAGAGAGAAGGATAGAGATCTGATGATCGTTATGTCTCCTCTATAGGAGAAGTGACACTGATATAGACGTCATTATACGTGTCCGGGTATAACAGAGAGAAGGATAGAGATCTGATGAAATGTCTCTCCTGTGTGCGGATTCTAATGACGGTGTGTTCTCTCTCTCTCTCTCTCTCTCTCTCTGTGTGCAGTACCTCTTGGCAATGACATTTGTTTATTTTAAGAGAGCCGGATACAGTATCAAGGAGTACACCAGAGCCCATTTCTTTATAGCTTTGTAAGTACCATTTACATTCATAGAAAGATGTGCTGTGTTTTGTGTTCATTCATTTTTTATTACAACAGACAATGTATATACCGTATATACCCGAGTATAAGCCGAGGCACCTCATTTTACCACAAAAAAACTGGGAAAACTTATTGACTTGATTATAATTCAGGGTGTCCATCTACATGCCTCACTGTGCCTCACTGTGTCCATGTGCATGTCTCACTGTGTCCATGCCTCACTGTGCCTCACTGTGTCCATGCCTCACTGTGTCCATGCCTCACTGTGCCTCACTGTGTCCATGCCTCACTGTGTCCATGCCTCACTGTGCCTCACTGTGTCCATGCCTCACTGTGTCCATGCGCATGCCTCACTGTGTCCATGTGCATGTCTCACTGTGTCCATGCCTCACTGTGTCCATGTGCATGCCTCACTGTGTCCATGTGCATGCCTCACTGTGTCCATGCCTCACTGTGTCCATGTGCATGTCTCACTGTGTCCATGCCTCACTGTGTCCATGTGCATGCCTCACTGTGTCCATGTGCATGCCTCACTGTGTCCATGTGCATGCCTCACTGTGTCCATGCCTCACTGTGCCCATGTGCATGTCTCACTGTGTCCATGCCTCACTGTGCCCATGTGCATGTCTCACTGTGTCCATGTGCATGTCTCACTGTGTCCATGTGCATGCCTCACTGTTCCCATGCCTCACTGTGCCCATGCCTCACTGTGTCCATGCCTCACTGTGCCCATGTGCATGCCTCACTGTGTCCATGCCTCACTGTACCCATACCTCATTGTGTCCATGCCTCACTGTGCCTATTCCTCACTGTGTCCATGCCTCACTGTGCCCATACTGTCACTGTGTCCCATGTGTCATGCCTCACTGTGTCCCATGTGCCATGCCTCACTGTGTTCCACTGTGCATGCCTCACTGTGCCCATGCCTCACTGTGTCCATGTGCATGCCTCACTGTGTCCATGTGCATGCCTTACTGTTCCCACGCCTCACAGTCCCCATGCCTCACTGTTCCCATGCCTCACTGTGCTCATGTGCATGCCTCACTGTGTCCATGCCTCACTGTGCCCATACCTCATTGTGTCCATGCCTCACTGTGCCTATTCCTCACTGTGTCCATACCTCACTGTGCCCATGCCTTACTGCGTCCATGCCTCACTGTACCCATGACTAGACTGATGTTTAACATGTGAGTCTATGGAAGGGGTGTCCGGCTTTGAAAAATTGGTGCTCCCCGGCCGTAAGTCCCCCAGACAACAAACTTTGCTCACTTGTAAAGGAGAAATGGGGGTACATGTGTGCCAAGTTCCGGGTCCAGGGGACCTACGACCAGCCGGTACCGGGTCCCCACATTCACCAGAGAAATTACCGTTTACTTTGGGAGTCTATGGAAGAGGTGCCCGGCTTTGAAAAATCGGTGCTCCCCAGCTGTAGGTCCCCAGGACAGCAAACTTTGCACACGTGTAGAGGACGAGTGGGGCTACATGTGTGCCAAGTTTGGTGTCCAGGGGACCTATGACTGGCCAGTACCGGCTCCCCAAATTCCGAGAGATCAGGCACAAAAAGGTGACTCGAGTATAAGCCGAGGGGGGCATTTTCAGCACCAAAAAAATGTGCTGAAGAACTCGGCTTATACTCGAGTATATACGGTAAGTAATGAAGACACCAATATTCTGTACATGTGAGTGCCGTTCAGTACACAGAGATGGTTGTAGGACCGTTGTATAACACAAAACGATCTCCCCCATCACGTCTGTCTGGGATTGGACGGTCACACTAAATATTGATTGGATTTGGATTTTTCTTCGTTTACTTTCCATTTTGTTAATTGATCAAATAAATAAATGATTAACACTTGGATATGTGAAAGCATTCTTACTTTACAGCATTTCTTCACACCCACCTAAAACTTCTGTATGAAATGCATGAGAAACCAGAAAAAAACCTCGGCGCTCACTGACTTATATAGAAAATGGGACAATATCTAGAGAATAAAAGTTACAGCCAGCCAAGGGCAGACTGACAACTCATGGGGCCCCCGGGCAATAGAAGATTATGGGGCCCCCGGGCTTACAGTCGGCCACCACCAGGGCCGGCCTTTGGGATGTGCGAGCTGTGCGGCCGCACATGGTGCCGTGGGCCCATCGCAGCTCGCAGAATGTGAGTCGCAGCAGGGCCGAGTGGTCGGTGCTACCGATAGGCGGATTAGAAAGGCAGCCTTCTAGGGTGCACTGCCACCTAGGGGCTCCGCTGACCCTTGCCTCACCTCTTCCTCCTCATTGTCGCTCCCCAGGCTCCTGGCAGAGTATAGAGGGGCCCCCGGACAGCCTCTTTGTGTATGTTTAGGTGAACAGGGGGCAAGGGGTGAAGATGGGGGGCGCCACAGGATTAGCTCGCACAGGGCGCCTGAACACCACGCCAGGAGGCAGTGCAGAGGTGGAGGCAGCTAAAATCTCAGGCTTTTCACATCAAAAGCATGTAGGTTTTGGACATATCAGGGACAGATGTAAAAAAAAACACAGATTTTTACATACTGTCCCTGGTTTTACTGAGCCTGGCAACCCTGATAGGGCCCCCCAGTGGCATGGGGCCCTCGGGCAGTGCCTAAGTGACTCAATGGTCAGTCCGCCGCTGGATTTCGCGCATGTGCACTGGGAACGTCCACATGCGCCGTCCAAAAAAAAACGTCAATTACGTGGGGTCATGATTCATTTACATGAATCACGCCTCCCCACATCACAAATTTGAATTGCGCGGCCTTACGCCGGGCACTTTACGCTACGCCGCCGCATATTATGGAGCAAGTGCTTTCTGAATAAGGCACGTGCCCATAATATTTGCGGCGGTGTCGCGTAAACAGTATACGCTACGCCGCTGGACAGATACATCAAATGTATCTGAATCCCCCGGCCCTTAGTGTCTCTCCCATGAAATCCAAATAAAATACATTTACGTTTTTGGTTGTAACATGACAACATGTGGAACATTTTAAGGGATGTGAATACTTTTTCCAGGCACTGTAACAAAAGGCAGAACTTTTTTATTTCCGCTTTGGATGAAGTGGAGAGGGATTACAACACCTGTACATTTGTATTGCCGTCTTTGCCCCCCCCCCCCCCGGGAGATTCACGCTCTCTATTTGCCCTGTTTACTGATATCATCTGATGTTTGCCGCCCCTCCCCCCCCCTCCCAAACAAAAAAACACACCAACCGCCATTGGTAAGGACATTATCCAACTTTGGTCAGATCTGCAGTTTTTCTCTATTAACCCCCCTCTACCTGTACAGGTGGGATTTGTGTAAAGGTGAACTAACCCTATAAAGTAGAATTCCATGATGACCATAACTAATCTTAAAAATCCCCCCCCCTCCCCCTCCTAACACCTAATATTCATTAAAAGGTCTATTTACAATCTATGTCGTTTTAGTCCAACTAAGGGTAGGCGCCTAGGGTTAGATTCACGTACCTCCGCGCATCTTTGTGCGGGTGTAGCGTATCTTCTTTGCGCAACGTTGAGAGGCAAGCCTGGAATTCACAAAGCAAATGCACTCAACGTTGAGAGGCAAGCATGGTATTCACAAAGCAAATGCGCTCAACGTTGAGAGGCAAGCATGGTATTCACAAAGCAAATGCACTCAACGTTGAGAGGCAAGCATGGTATTCACAAAGCAAATGCGCTCAACGTTGAGAGGCAAGCATGGTATTCACAAAGCAAATGCGCTCAACGTTGAGAGGCAAGCCTGGAATTCACAAAGCAAATGCGCTCAACGTTGAGAGGGAAGCATGGTATTCACAAAGCAAATGCACTCAACGTTGAGAGGTAAGCATGGTATTCACAAAGCAAATGCGCTCAACGTTGAGAGGCAAGCATGGTATTCACAAAGCAAATGCGCTCAACGTTGAGAGGCAAGCATGGTATTCACAAAGCAAATGCGCTCAACGTTGAGAGGCAAGCATGGTATTCACAAAGCAAATGCGCTCAACGTTGAGAGGCAAGCATGGTATTCACAAAGCAAATGCGCTCAACGTTGAGAGGCAAGCATGGTATTCACAAAGCAAATGCGCTCAACGTTGAGAGGCAAGCATGGTATTCACAAAGCAAATGCGCTCAACGTTGAGAGGCAAGCATGGTATTCACAAAGCAAATGCGCTTAACGTTGAGAGACAAGCATGGTATTCACAAAGCAAATGCGCTCAACGTTGAGAGGCAAGCATGGTATTCACAAAGCAAATGCGCTCAACGTTGAGAGGTAAGCATGGTATTCACAAAGCAAATGCGCTCAACGTTGAGAGGGAAGCATGGTATTCACAAAGCAAATGCGCTCAACGTTGAGAGGGAAGCATGGTATTCACAAAGCAAATGCGCTCAACGTTGAGAGGCAAGCATGGTATTCACAAAGCAAATGCGCTCAACGTTGAGAGGTAAGCATGGTATTCACAAAGCAAATGCGCTCAACGTTGAGAGGGAAGCATGGTATTCACAAAGCAAATGCGCTCAACGTTGAGAGGGAAGCATGGTATTCACAAAGCAAATGCGCTCAACGTTGAGAGGGAAGCATGGTATTCACAAAGCAAATGCGCTCAACGTTGAGAGGCAAGCATGGTATTCACAAAGCAAATGCGCTCAACGTTGAGAGGCAAGCATGGTATTCACAAAGCAAATGCGCTCAACGTTGAGAGGTAAGCATGGTATTCACAAAGCAAATGCGCTCAACGTTGAGAGGGAAGCATGGTATTCACAAAGCAAATGCGCTCAACGTTGAGAGGCAAGCATGGTATTCACAAAGCAAATGCGCTCAACGTTGAGAGGGAAGCATGGTATTCACAAAGCAAATGCGCTCAACGTTGAGAGGGAAGCATGGTATTCACAAAGCAAATGCGCTCAACGTTGAGAGGCAAGCATGGTATTCACAAAGCAAATGCGCTCAACGTTGAGAGGCAAGCATGGTATTCACAAAGCAAATGCGCTCAACGTTGAGAGGTAAGCATGGTATTCACAAAGCAAATGCGCTCAACGTTGAGAGGGAAGCATGGTATTCACAAAGCAAATGCGCTCAACGTTGAGAGGCAAGCCTGGTATTCACAAAGCAAATGCGCTCAACGTTGAGAGGCAAGCATGGTATTCACAAAGCAAATGCGCTCAACGTTGAGAGGCAAGCATGGTATTCACAAAGCAAATGCGCTCAACGTTGAGAGGTAAGCATGGTATTCACAAAGCAAATGCGCTCAACGTTGAGAGGGAAGCATGGTATTCACAAAGCAAATGCGCTCAACGTTGAGAGGGAAGCATGGTATTCACAAAGCAAATGCGCTCAACGTTGAGAGGCAAGCATGGTATTCACAAAGCAAATACGCTCAACGTTGCACTGGCATAGCGTATAGTTGTCGGCGTAAGCCCACGTAAGTCAAAGTAGGCGGAAGTGGGCGTGATACATTTAAATGAAGCGTGACCCCAATGCAAATGACGGGCTGAGCTTTAAAAAACGAACGGCGCATGCGTCATGCCTTGGACGCATCCCAGTGCGCATGCTCACAGTCACGTCGAAATAGCTGCCTAAGATACGTCAATACACCGCCTACGACGTGAACGTAACCTACGCCCAGCCCTATTCACGTAAACGGCGTAAAAATCAACGGCGTCCGTTCCCTGGTCCATACCTTTGCATAGGTCGCGCCTCCTATATGGGGAATAACTTTACGCCGGACGTAACCCTTACGCAAATCGCTTAAAACATGCGCCGGGCGCGAGTACGTTCGTGAATCGGCGTATCTCCCTCATTTGCATATTTAAAATGGGAACGCCGAATGCGTCCAGCGTAACTATGCGCCCACGATACGCCGGCGTAGGCAAGTTACGTCGGGTGGGCGAAGCCTTATTTTTCGACGTATCTAGCTTGGGGAATCGGCGCAGAGATGCGACGGCGTACAATTGTACTTACAACGGCGTATCTCGTTGGCGTAAGTCCTACGTGAATCCGGGCCCTAGAGTTACACACCTCATCCCAAGAAGTAATATGTTCAAAAGTAAGAGAGAATATGGGAAGGGATTATAGCGCTGCTTATACAGATAATAATAGAAACAAATCAAAAGTACGTAAAAAAAAAATAAGGGCCAGATTCAGGATGGCGAGCGGTTCTTTTGGCTGGCGTAACGTTTCTCATTTACGTTACGCTGCCGCAACTTTACTGTATTCACAAAGCACTTGCTCCGTAAGTTGCGTCGGCGTAACGTAAATGGGCGTAACATAAATGGACCGGCGTAATTCAAATTGGGCGGGTAGGGGGGCGTCTGCTATTTGAATTAAGCGTGATCCCGCGCCGAACGTACTACGCATGCGTCGTCCATTGAGGTATCCCAATGAATTATGACGGTGTTTTTGACGTGAACGTAATTGACGTAAATCCCCCATTCACGGACGAGTTACGCAAACGACAAAATTCAAATTCGACGCGGTCACGACGTCCATAATTAACATAGTATGCGCCTGCTTTTGGTACTTACGGAACCCCTTACGGAAACAGCGTAGAGTCACTGCGTCGGGCGGGCGTACGTTCGTGAATTGGCGTATCTCGCTGATTTACATATTCTCGGCGTAAATCAGCGGGAACGCCCCTAGCGGCGTATCTTGTTTTTTGAATACAGAAACCAGATACGCCGGCGTAGGTTAGAAGCATAGGCGTGCGCACAGGTGTGCCGGGTGTGCCCAGGCACACCCTAATCATCCAGTGCAGCCCAGATTCCCCCTACTGCCCTGACTCCTCCCTCCTTCCCTCTGCAGTACTACCGGCTTCCCTCCTTTCCTCTGCTGCCGGCTGTTGCTGCTGGGATGTTTTAGGATGAGTGAGGGAAGGGGCTGGTAAATATGTATTTATCAGCCCCTTCCCTTTCTGAATGAACATAGTGAGTAATCGGTAGTGTGTGTTTGAGCTTTGGGGTGCACACCCTAATGCGATAGGCTGCGCACACCTATGGTTAGAACTTAGAAGTTACGCGGCTTATCTCTAGATAAGCCGCGTAACTTCTTACTGAATCTGGCCCAAAATATCTTTATTCTACACAGAGACTAAAAATTGTGACAGAACACAATGGTCTTTATAATAGGGTAACTCCAATATGGTGGTTGTACATAGAGGTTTTATAGAGATTGAATGATCGTACGATATCCCGACATGTTTCGCCTCAAGGCTTCATCAGGGGGATATATGCACCAACCATAGAATAGCAAAAAGGCTACACAAAAGTCCTGTGATACTAATCAGGGAGATTGAAGGCTTTCCTTGTTCCTTGTTGTTTAGATATCTGGCAAACACGGTGGAAGAGGACTATGAAGAAGCCAAATACGAGATCTTCCCCTGGGCATTAGGAAAGAACTGGACCCGGCTCTTCCCAGACTTCCTAAGGGCGAGGGATGAGCTGTGGTCCCGCATCCAACACCGAGCGTCCGTCAGCCGCCGTTGCTGTGATGAGGTCAGTCGCTTCTACAAAACACGTTTAAAGGGACCGGGGGGGGGGGCGCGCCGAGTTCCTCATTTAATTTTTCTGAATGAGAGGCGGAATCAACTCCGCAACTTCCCAGAGCGATCGATCGATCAGGATCCATCCTCCCAGTGTAAGAAGGAATTTTCTGGCCGAGCGGGAGCTCGGTGTGTCCGGTTTTCATGAATCCATGGAGTTCACTTAGGGTTGTCACCTTATCCCTTTAAAGCGTTTATCGGTTGGTTTGCGCAAGATTTATAGCGTTTACAAAATAGGGGATCGTTTTATGGCATTTTTATTTTTTTACTACTAATGGCGGGGATCAGCGATTTGTTTTTCGTGACTGCGACATTACGGCGGACACATCGGACAATTCTGAGCCGCCGTACACACGGCCGAGGTTCTCGCTGAAAACCAGCGAGAACCTTGCTGGAATGCACATTCCAGCGAGGACCTCGGCCGTGTGTACGGTCTCGGCGAGCTTCCCGTCGGGAAGCCCGTCGAGCAGAAATAGAGAGCACGCTCTCTATTTCCTCGACGGCCCGCCTGGAAGAATGGCTGGTTGCCATTCCCGACGGGCGGGTCGCCGATTTCGACGGCCGGCAGGGAACCTCGACGGGCGGAACGATGTGTTCTGCTCGTCGAGATTCCCTGCCGTGTGTACGCGGCCTGACACATTTTTGGGACCATTGTCGTTTATACAGCAAAAAATGCATTTAAAATGCACTGATTACTGTGAAAATGACAATTGCAGTTTGGGAGTTAACCACAAGGGGGGCGCTGTAGGGGTTATGTGTGACCTCATGTGTGTTTACAACTGTAGGGGGGTGTGGCTGTAGGTGTGACATCATTGATTGTGTATCCCTAGAAAAGAGATCACGCGATCGATGGCGGCGCCACAGTGAAGAACGGGGAAGGTGTGTTTACACACGGCTCTCCCCGTTCTTCAGCTCCGGAGACCGATCGTGGGACTCCAGCGGCGATCTGGTCTGTGGGTCCCGGGCGCACCCGCGATCCACGGCTGGGCACTTAAAGAGTGAGTGAGTGAGAAACGTATATATAGCGCAGCACCTGCGAACTGAATCGCCTCTGGGCGAAGAGGACGTACAAGTACGTGCATGTGCCCAGCCGTGCCATTCTGCCGACGTAAATGCGCAGGAGGCGGTCCTTAAGTGGTTAAAATGGTTGTAAACCCACTTGTTGGACTTCTACCTATAGGTAAGCCTAGAATAAGGCTTACCTATTGGTAGTGGAAATATCTCCTAAACGTGCGCCGTTCAGGAGATATTTCACTCGTAGTCCGTCAAAAATCTTCACTGTGCATGCGCAGGGAAGAAACCAAACTAAGTGCCGGCTCCCGTGCGCATGCGCGGGAGTGATGTCACGCGGCTCTGGCGAATCACAGCGCCGGAGTCAGCGACCCGGAAGGAAGAGGACACAGAAGATGGACGCTGCCTTCTGTGGGGACATCGTTGGATTCTTTTGTAGGTAAGTGGCACCTAATGGGCTAGTATGCAATACTAGCCCATTATTCTTTTCATTTACAGGCTGTGCAGTGGACTAAAGAGGAAGTAAAACCCATCAGGGTTTACTTCCTCTTTAAGGTCTCTTGGCAACTCGAAGTTTCAGCTCCTCCATACATTTTCTATAGGATTAAGGTCTGGGGGCCGACTGGGCCACTCCGTGACCTTAACCACTAGCCAGGGGTGGACTGAATATTGAGCCACTCGGGCACTGCCCAAGGGCCCCATGCCACTAGGGGGCCCCATCAGGGTTGCTAGGCTCAGTAAAACCAGGGACAGTATGTAAAAATCTGTGTATTTTTTTTACATCTGTCCCTGATACCCTGGCGTGGTGGCCATCTGTAAGCCCAGGGGCCCCATAATCTTCTATTGCCCGGGGGCCCCATGAGTTGTCAGTCCGCCCCTGCCACTAGCTTACTGTGCACCTACACCCCCTTCCTGCCCAGACGAAATTTCAGCTTCCGGCGCTGCGTCGCTTTGAATGACAATTGCGCGGTCGTGCGACGTGGCTCCCAAACAAAATTTTCCCCACAAATAGAGATTTCTTTCGGTGGTATTTGATCACCTCGGCGGTTTTCTTTTTTGCGCTATAAACAAAAATAGAGCGACAATTTTGAAAAAGACACAATGTTTTGAACTTTTTGCTACAATAAATATCCCATTTTTTTTTTCACAATTTACGCCGATACATATTCTTCTACATATTTTGGGGGGAAAAAACGCAATGGGCGAGATCCACAAACATGTCCCGCTGGCGTAGCCTATCCAAGTTACACTACGCCGCTGTAAGTTACAGCGGCGTATACTTATCCACAAACACTTTCCGCTGTAACTTACGGCGGCGTAGTGTAATCGTTGCGGCGTAAGGCCGCGCAATTCAAATGACAAAGCTGTGGGCGTGATTTAATTTAAATCAGCTTGACCCCACGTAAATGGCGTATTTTTTGAACGGCGCATGCGCCGTCCGTGGAGATATCCCAGTGCCCATTGCGTGAAATCACGTCGAAAATAGTCAATGAAAACGACGTGAACGTAACTTACGCACATCCCTATTCGCGAACGGTTTACTTGAACGACGGAAAAATCGACGCTGGCCCGACGTTCGTACTTAACATTACGTACGCCTCTATACAGCAGGGGTAACTTTACGCCCGGACCTAACGCTTACGCAAACGACGTAAAAACACTGCGCCGGCCGTACGTACGTTCGTGGATCGGCGTATCTAGCTCATTTGCATATTCGACGTGGAAAATATACGGAAGCGCCCCTAGCGTCCAGCGTAAATAGGAAACTTTAAGACGACAGCGTAAGACGGCGTATCTACGCAAAAAAAAACCGGCGTATCTTGTTTTGTGGATGCAAAACAATGATACGCCGGCGCAGATTTGAAATTACGGCGGCGGATCTGGAGATACGCCGCCGTAATTGTTTGTGGATCTGGCCCAATAAGTGTTTATTGGGGATAGAATTCGGAATATTTTTTTATTATTTTTCTTTTACTAGTAATGGCGGCGATCTGCGATTCTTGTCAGGACTGCGAATAAATTACGGCGGACACATCGGACACTTTTGACACATTTTTGGGACCATTGTCATTTATACAGCGACCAGTGCTATAAAAATGCCCTGATTACTGTATAAATGTGACTGGCGGGGAAGGGGTTAACACTAGGGGGCGAGGAAGGGGTTAAATGTGTTCCCTACTCGTGGTTCTAACTGGGGGAGGTGACCGATCGGTGTTCCTATGTACAAGGGACACAGCATCGGTCTCCTCTCCCTGACAGGACGTGGAGCTCTGTGTTTACACCTCATCATTACACACAGAGCTCCACGTCCCTGCTCTAAAACTGCCGATCAGCGGGTACCTGGAGGACACAGCGGCCGTAAGGCACGCGCATCGGCATCTCAGTGACGTGCCGGGCGCGCGTGCGCCCCCCCACCCCCCCCAGTGGCCCTGCAGGTGTCTAGTTGTAATGTAAGCGGCAGAGAGTTACAGCATTTCCTCCTCTTATAATAATAATAATAATAATAATATAAATAATAATAATAATTAATAATAATAATAAATAAATAATAATAATAATAAATAATAATAAAATAATAATAATAATAATAATATAAATAATAATAATAATTAATAATAATAATATAAATAATAATAAATAATAATAAATAATAATAAAATAATAATAATAAAGTATTAATAATATAAATCCGTCATCCGTTTACCTCCCAGAGTTTTCTTCCCTCTCCCTCCCCCTGCAGGTGATGGCGATCGCTCCGGCACACTACATCTGGCAGCGAGAACGCTCTGAACAGCACAGCGGAGCAGTGAGGAATTATAATCCGGATGAATGTAATCTTCCCCGCGGCCCTTCGGCTACACCCCCGGACTGCTTCGTGTGCGGGAAAAAAGGGCGCCTCATGGCGCTGGGATTATCCGGCTCCTCGTCATCCTCCCCCGACACTTCACCCATGAGAAGAAAAGGAGCAAAGCCAACCGCCGACCCGCAACCGTCATGCCACTACTTCCAAGGTCCGCCCCTTTCTGGGAAATATTAGGCGTAAATGTTTTTTATTATTTCAATAGGTTTGTGTTTATTCAAAGTGGTCAGTGTCTTCCTGAGCCTAGAGCAGGGGTCTCCAAACTTTTCAACACGAGGGCCACATTGTAGATTTTACAAGTTTTCGTGGGGGGGGGGAATCATTTATGTATAAAATGTCAGCGGTGTCCCCATCAGCAGCATCCCTATCAGCAGTGTTCCCATCATTGTTGATGGGGACACTGCTGATGGGCACACCAATGATGGGGACACTGCTGATGGGCACACCAATGATGGGGACACCACTGATGGAGATGCCGATTTGTCCCCATCAGCAGTGACCCCATGTCCCCATCAGTGGTGTCCCCATCAACAGCATCCCCATCATTGCTGATAGGGACACTGTTGATGGGGACACCACTGATGTGTCCCCATTAGGGGTGTCCCCATTAGTGGTGTCCCCAGTAATGTTCCTATCAGCACAGCAATGTAACCCAATAACAAGTTCAGCCTCTGACCTCCGTACTAGATGACTTCTGGTCTTCTGCAGCTACCGTCTCCGAGGCACGGCACCTCCCTTCTTCCCGCCCGCTGTTTGAAGTTGCGATCCCACGAGTGACATCACAGGCTCGGCACCTCCCCTCTTCCCGCCCACTATTAGAAGTTAAGAGCCTTCCACGAGTGACGTCACAAGCTCGGCACCTCCCCTTTTCCCGCCCGCTGTTTGAATTAACGATCCTTCCATGAGTGTAGCAGCGGGCGGGAAGAGGGGAGGTGCCGAGCCTGTGACGTCACTCGTGGGATCGCAACTTCAAACAGTGGGCGGGAAGAAGGGAGGTAGTGCGCCTCGGCTTCTCTTGTGTTAAAAAATAAATAAAAAACGGCGTAGCAGCATGGGTGGCTTTGTTTACACTGCGGGCCGGATAAAACACACAATGATGTGGCCCGCGGGCCAGGGTTAGGAGACCCCTGGCCTAGAGCATTGGGTGTCCAACCTGTGGTCCTCCAACTGTTGTGGAACTACAGGACCCATGAGGCACTGCAAGGAAAGTCCCATGAGGCACTGCAAGGAAAGTCCCATGAGGCACTGCAAGGAAAGTCCCATGAGGCATTGCAAGGAAAGTCCCATGAGGCATTGCAAGGGAAGTCCCATGAGGCATTGCAAGGAAAGTCCCATGAGGCATTGCAAGGAAAGTCCCATGAGGCACTGCAAGGTAAGTCCCATGAGGCACTGCAAGGAAAGTCCCATGAGGCACTGCAAGAAAAGTCCCATGAGGCACTGCAAGGAAAGTCCCATAAGGCACTGCAAGGAAAGTCCCATGAGGCACTGCAAGGAAAGTCCCATGAGGCACTGCAAGGAAAGTCCCATGAGGCACTGCAAGGAAAGTCCCATGAGGCACTGCAAGGAAAGTCCCATGAGGCACTGCAAGGAAAGTCCCATGAGGCTTTGCAAGGAAAGTCCCATGAGACACTGCAAGGAAAGTCCCATGAGGCACTGCAAGGAAAGTCCCATGAGGCACTGCAAGGAAAGTCCCATGAGGCACTGCAAGGAAAGTCCCATGAGGCACTGCAAGGAAAGTCCCATGAGGCACTGCAAGGAAAGTCCCACGAGGCTTTGCAAGGAAAGTCCCATGAGGCTGCGCTGCGAACCCTGTAATGATAGAAGAAGAATGGGAAGGTTCCCCGGTGGGGCTTTGGACAGCAATGTAATGTAGTAGGAAAATTTGAAAATGGATAGCAAAAAGGGGTACATTTAATTAAAATTGTACAGGTATCACAATGAATGAAGTTACAACATTTAAAAGGCTGGCCAATAGGTAAAATACATAATCCACAATGTAGCTTGTATTCAAGTTTACACAATACTGTGCACATGGTTACACATCAGATAGCTGGACGTAAAGGAATCCCCGACGCGTTTCGAACTATGTAGCCGTCATCATCAGGGGGAAGTTAGCTCTATAAAACACACAGGTCCAGATTCAGGTAGAAGTTACGCGGCTTATCTCTAGATAAGCCGCGTAACTTCTAACCTACGCCGTTGTATCTGTTTTCTGTATTCAGAAAACAAGATACGCCGGGATTGAGTTAGGATACGAGCGGTGTCATTGTATTTCGCCGTCGTATCGGAACTGCAATTTTAAAATGGCCGCTCGGGGCGTTCCCGCTGATTTACGCCGAGAATATGTAAATCAGCGAGATACGGCAATTCACGAACGTACGCGGCCCGACGCAGTCACTTTACGACGTTTAGGTAAGGGGTTTCCCAGCGTAAAGATAAAGCAACAAAAGGCAGGCGCATCCTATGTTAAGTATGGCCGTCGTGACCGCGTCGAATTGAAAAAGTTTTACGTCGTTTGCGTAACTCGTTCACTTTGAAAACACTGTCATAATTTGGAGCATGCGCACCGGGATACATTGACAGCCGGCGCATGCGCAGTACGTTTGCCGCGGGATCGCACCTATTTTAAATACTACACTCCCCCTACCCGCCCGATTTGAATTCCGCCGGCCCATTTTCGCTACGCCGTCGCAACTTTAGGAGCAAGTGCTTTGTGAATACAGTACTTACGCATAAAGTTTCGGCGGAGTAACGTAAATGAGCAACGTTACGCCGGAATAAAGAACCGCTCGCCATCCTGAATCTGGCCCATAGCATAATTTCAGATATAGGAAAACATCATCATAAGTCCTATTTGGGATCTAACATGAGATATTTACCGCTGAAGTAGAGTGGATGGTCCCATGGCCAGATGGGTAGTGAATCGCCAGATGATGACGGGGATCCCGTAGGGCAGTGATGGCGAACCCCGGCACCCCAGATGTTTTGGAACTACATTTCCCATGATGCTCAAGCATTCTACAGTGTAGTGGAGCATCATGGGAAATGTAGTTTCAAAACATCTGGGGTGCCAAGGTTCGCCATCACTGCCATAGGGGCAGCCACTCCCCCACGGTGGAAGAGCCCGGCCCAAGAAGCTTGCAAGGAGCCACACAAGATCGACACCCTCCAGGGGACGGGAGAATCGGAACCTGCAATGAATCCCCAATCAATGACCATAATAACGTGTAAAGGTTATGGGTATATAGGCTCTTAGCACATTAACATGGATTAATAGAAGTATACGGACCAAATGCTATCATAATGTCTCATCAGGTACCAAAAATCCCAGAAGTATGGCTAACTACTAGGGGTGTGGGTAATGAGGTATGTTGGTATACAATGTAAGATGGAGTCTGGTTATAGTAGATTAAGGTGCAATAATGAAGTAAAAAAGTGTTGGGATTGGTGAAGGTTGTGTGAGTGATGTGGCAAGCCCAGCAGGGACAGTGAGGTGTTAAAAATCAAATTGGAGTGATAGGGCGTTGTGTGTAATACAAAAAGTGATCAGGATGAGAAAAAAATAAAAATAAATTGGGATTAATGTAAAATAATATGTGAAAGTAAGAAAAGGTTAACCACTTTAGCCCCGGACCATATTGCTGTCCAAAGACCAGAGCACTTTTTGTGATTCGGCACTGCGTCGCTTTAACTGACAATTGCGCGGTCGTGCGACGTGGCTCCCAAACAAAATTGGCGTCCTTTTTTCCCCACAAATAGAGCTTTCTTTGGTGGTATTTGATCATCTCTGCGGTTTTTATTTTTTGCGCTATAAACAAAAATAGAGCGACTATTTTGAAAAAAATGCAATATTTTTTACATTTTGCTATAATAAATATCCCCCAAAAATATATAAAAAAACATTTTTTTCCCTCAGTTTAGGCCGATACGTATTCTTCTACATATTTTTCGTAAAAAAAAAATCGCAATTACCGTTTTTTGATTGGTTTGCGCAAAATTTATAGCGTTTACAAAAAAGGGGGTAGTTTTATGGCATTTTTATTAATATTTTTTTTTTTTACTAGTAATGGCGGCGATCAGCGTTTTTTTTTCGGTACTCGTCACGCGATATTATGGCGGACACATCGGACACTTTTGACACATTTTTGGGACCATTGGCATTTTTATAGCGATCAATGCTATAAAAATGCATTGGATTACTATAAAAATGCCATTGGCAGTGAAGGGGTTAACACTAGGGGGCAGGGAAGGGGTTAAGTGTGTTCCTATTTGTGTTCTTACTGTGGGGGGGGGGGTGGACTCACTAGGGGGAATCACTGATCTTCTGTTCATACATTGTATGAACGGAAGATCAGCGTTTCCCCCGCTGACAGGAACGAGAGCTGTGTGTTTACACGCACAGCTCTCGTTCCCCGCTCTGTAACGAACGAGCGCGCGGGTGCCCGGCGGCGATCGCGCCCGCCGGGCACGCGCGCGGGACTAGCTGTGGTGTTTAAGCAATGTAAAGACAAATGTGTGTGTGTGTGTAACTGCAAATGAGTGTTGGAGTGTGAGTGAATGAACCCAATTAGTGAAAAATAAAATGAGTATCAAAGAGGTTAAATCGTAATTATATATGTGTAATGTAGACATTTACCTTGTATTATGTAGGTTAGTATATATTGAAAATTTTAGGGCTGTTACTGATCAAAATTTTTGTGTTCGATTAATCGTTTTGTTTTTTTAATCGACTAATTTCGATTAATTATAAAGCACATAGAGATCCAACTACTTTTAGCTGATCTCCAGCTACCAGCCACTGGAAAAATGGAGAGCAGGATACAAAACACACACAAAGGCAGCGCTCGATGGGAAGAGCATTAAAACTTTTATAGTCTTCAAGTAGGTAACAAAATAAATATTGCAATGGAGATAAAAGCGATGTAGCTACATAAACTGTAAAAATGGTGCGAGTAATGCCAAACGGTACCAAAAACAGTCATAATAACATGTAGCTAAGTATGATACTGGTATAAAAATGTGTACAACGATGCCACTGCTGAATCCGGATGAGGAGAGGTTAACATCAGTCCGTCGGTATGTAGATGCCGCATTAAGGGAACTATCACAACTCCCAGTGGATGGCTGTAGAATCCCAGGGTGATAGAGGGAAGTGTAACAGCCCCTTGCGTGTGGCAGATAGTAAGGTCCCCCCGGCATGCAGATATGAAGGCACAGCAAAGGAGCCCTTCAGATGGACGCGGCAAGCCCCGCCGGTGTCCACGATGTTACCGGATCTCCGACGGAACTCCCTGAAGGCCCGGAAGCCGGAAGAGAGGTGAGTAACAATCAAAAGAATTTTAATCGATCAAAAAGATTTTGATCGATCAAAAAAATGAAAGATTAATCGATCAATTAAAAGTTAATTTGCACAGCCCTAATTGAAATATATAGGTTTAGCTGCGGTTAGGCAGAAAAGTTGGTGTCTGGGAACCAGTAGAGGATATGTGCAGTGTGGTCCATAGGATCTGCAAGTGATCATAGTGTGATCTGCAAGCAGCTGGTCATTGATATAAACCAAAGGCAATTAGGGTAAGCAGATGCAGGTGATGTCTCCTTCCCCACTCTCCCTGGTGAAAGGGCATCCAGGCCGCTTGGGGGCGGCCTCCGTGTGGCCCCCTCAGCGTCCTGGAAGGCAAAGTCGCCCCGGCTATTGCCGTCATCTCCGCAGCAAATCGCATGATGTCATGGTGTTGCGCGCATGCCGAAAAAATCGCACACGCGCATCCAGCCAAAAACAGTCCAGAGATGAACAAAGGATGCCGCCGGCAGGGTGAAGCTAAAGTCGACAGATACATCCGCCAGCAAAAGCAGTACAGGGGGGACACAGACAATGCTGACCCCCCCCCCCCCTCCCCCACCCTGCTGGGAAGCCTCATGGGAGCAGGGCTCATCCCACCAAGGAGATAGGTGCCAGAGGGGCCCACCACATTCCACGGCAGAATCGCACCCATCAGATAGGACTTATGATGATGTTTTCCTATATCTGTAATTATGCTATGTGTTTTTATAGAGCTAACTTCCCCCTGATGATGACAGCTACATAGGTCGAAACGCGTCGGGGATTCCTTTACGTCCAGCTATCTGATGTGTAACCATGTGCACAGTATTGTGTAAACTTGAATACAAGCTACATTGTGGATTATGTATTTTAAAAGAGGTATTGGCCAGTTTTTTAAATGTTGTAACTTCATTCATTGTGATACCTGTACAATTTTAATAAATGTACCCCTTTTTGCTATCCATTTGCAAATTTTCCTACTACATTACATTGCTGTCCAAAGCCCCACCGGGGAACCTTCCCATTCTTAGTCCCATGAGGCTTTGCAAGGAAAGTCCTGTCCCTTTTTTTTTTCATCGCACCGCCAGCGGCACCCCTCCCCCGTATGAGAACATTCATTGATTTTTATGGGAAGAATTTTTTATTTTTTAAGACGCTTTTTATTTTTATCGCAAAAGTACTAGAAAAACTCCTCAGAGTGAAAAGGTTGTAAAAGCGCAGGAAACATTTTGGATTATTAGTGTTCAGTTATATTTCCTACAACATCCCAGTGACATTGATGTCTATTTTGTTCTCTTTTCAGTCAACCAGGAAAATGTGACGGGAGGGCGACCCCAAGACAAGTCCATGGCGTGGTTCTCACACAGCGAGTAGATTTGGGCGCCGCGTGAGAAATGATGACGGTTACAGAATATTTATAGTAGTTGTAGTAAAAGTTTGGATCTAAAAAGTATTACTGGAAAGATTTTATGATGAAATCCTGAATTACAACCCATGAAATGGCATCTGCTCCATGGGGGAGGGGGGGTGAGAGAACCTGGATGGAGGAGAGTTGCCTCTTCACCTTTCCTTCTGCCCCTCATTCCTCCCATGATCTACCCCACTCAATCATCCCCTCCCCCATACCCACCCATTCCCTTTCCCCCCATGGTCTACCCCACTCAATCACCCCCTCCCCCATACCCACCCATTCCCTTTTCCCCTATGGTCTACCCCACTCAATCACCCCCCTCCCCTATTCCCCCATGATCTACCCCACTCAATCATCCCCTCCCCCATACCCACCCATTCCCTTTCCCCCCATGGTCTACCCCACTCAATCACCCCCCTCCCCCATACCCACCCATTCCCTTTCCCCCCATGGTCTACCCCACTCAATCACCCCCCTATATCATGCCCCTATACCCACCCATTCCCTTGCCCCCCATGCCCCTACCCCACTCAATCCCACCTCTATTCCATAATCCCCCCATTCCCTTGCCCCCTATGCCCTACCCCATGGAATCCCCCTCTCTCCCAAAATCCCCCCATTCCCTTGCCCCCTATGCCCTACCCCACTCTCAATCACCCCCCTCTCCTATCGCCCCCATACCTACCCATTTGCCTTGCCCTCTATGCCCAACCCCCCTTCTCTTCCATCATCCATATCCACCCATTCCCTTGCTCCCCTTATGCCCTACCCCCACTCTCTCCCATAATCCCCCCCATTCCCTTGCCCCCCCCCATGCCCCTAATCCACTCAATCATCCCCCTCTCCTATCTTCCCTACATGGCAATCCCGGTTCATTTATAAAACACAAACATTGGGAATAACGATCCCTCCAGACACCTCTAATCATACAATGGTTCTCCCTGATGGGAATAGCATTAGCACTTTATAATTATTATTATTATTACACTGTTATCACTCTGCAATCTCTTATACTGTGCTGACTGTCGCAGTCATATCCTTGTGTACCCGGAATAGTTTATTGTCAGCGTCTGAATCTTCTTCTCCTGAATAAAGAAAAACCTCACAAAGTACAAGTCACATCTTTATTGGGGTCGCTGTGCGCTGCGTATCGTAAAAAAATGGAGCTCTGTACACATAATAATAATAATAGGAATATACATAACAAAGTCCTCCGAATCAGCCGGAATCTTCCCGATCTGTTGTGGGTGTCGGGATAAATTTCCTCAGGTGCACGAGAAAGCCTGGAAAATAAATATCAATCCTGCTGAATAGTAATCATCATTCATAGTGTCACAGATAATCAATAACAATCAGAGTTCACAGCCAATCAATAACAGAGGTCACAGCCAATCAATAACAGAGGTCACAGCCAATCAATAACAGAGGTCACATCCAATCAATAACAGAGGTCACAGATAATCAATAACAGGGGTCACAGCCAATCAATAACAGAGGTCACAGCCAATCAATAACAGAGGTCACAGCCAATCAATAAAAGAGTTCACAGCCAATCAATAACAGAGGTCACAGCCAATCAATAACAGAGGTCACAGCCAATCAATAACAGGTAACAGCCAATCAATAACAGAGGTCACAGCCAATCAATAACAGGTAACAGCCAATCAATAACAGGGTTCACATCCAATCAATAACAGAGGTCACAGCCAATCAATAACAGGGTTCACATCCAATCAATAACAGAGGTCACAGCCAATCAATAACAGAGGCCACAGCCAATCAATAACAGAGGTCACAGCCAATCAATAACAGGTAACAGCCAATCAATAACAGGGTTCACATCCAATCAATAACAGAGGTCAAGCCAATCAATAACAGAGGTCACAGCCAATCAATAACAGGGTTCACATCCAATCAATAACAGAGGTCAAGCCAATCAATAACAGAGGTCACAGCCAATCAATAACAGGGTTCACATCCAATCAATAACAGAGGTCACAGCCAATCAATAACAGAGGCCACAGCCAATCAATAACAGGGTTCACAGCCAATCAATAACAGTTATGCCGCGTACACACCACCGATTTTCATAATGTAAAAAATTGGCCAATTTGTCCCGGAAACCTGCATTATCCTCCTCCGCCCAATACTTCAGCTCCTCCCTCCTGTATGTTTCCTCAACAGAGTCGATCCACTCCCAAGCCAGAGGGCTTTCCAGTTCCCTCCAATTCTTGGGAATCAACCTTTTTCGCTCCGTTAAGCAAAAGCGGTGTCAAGGCTCTTTTGTATTCTTTTATGGTTTCTTCCCCCCCCCCGTGGAACAGGACCACCCATGGGTCTTCTTCTATCTCTTTTTTAGTTATGTCCTTGATCAGTGACAACATTTTCTTTTCGGGCAGTCCTACCACAAGTGTACTACGGCCCTCCAGATGTTGTAGAACTACACATCCCATGAGGCATTGTAACACACTGACATTCACAGACATGACTGGGCATTATGGGAATTGTAGTTCCTGAACAACTGGAGGGCCGTAGTTTGAAGGCCCCTGCCTTAGCTGAACAACCCCGCCAGCATTCTGCCAACTGTCCTTCTCTGTATTTGCTGGTTTTGTCTGCGTACCAACCCGTGATACATTTATGGTTCATCTCTGCAGTTCTTACGTCCACTGCCGAGGAACGAGTCAAGTTAATGATTCTTTCTACTGTCGTTTTCCCCCTGGTTATTTCCAATTCTCTTTCCCATTTTTTGAATGTAAGGTGGCGTCACCAGCTCTTCCGTTTTCATCAGAAATTTGTAGATTTTGGAGATATTACCTTTTGAACTATCGGTTATACAAAGTTGTTCCATCAGTGTGTACTCCTTCCGTGGGCGCAAAGGTTGCGGTAGGTTCTTTATAAATAAGGAGAGCTGTAGATATCGCCACTCGTCCAACACCATGAATTCTACCTTGGATTTTATCTCGTGAAGTGTCATTATTTTACCCTTTTGAATGATATCCCTTACCTGGGTTCTATTTTTAATCCAATTCCCACCCCTTGTGTCCCTGGTGCAAAAAAAATGTTATCTTTTAAGTCTATAAGTGGGGAGTTAAATTCCGATCTCAATGTTTATGTAGTCTATCCCATATCCGTAGTGCCGTACGTGTGATTGCATCATGTGTGGTCGTGTGTAAGGTTCTAAATTGCAGTGGATTCCAAATTATTCTCCCTAATTGTGCCCCTGCAAGTGCGCATTCAATATTAATCCATCTTTTATCATGATTTTCTTTGGCCCACTCTATTACCCGGGAAAGGACCGTGGCGTTGTAATATTTTCTGATGTCTGGGACCGCCAGTCCACCCTGTTTTTTGTTCTGTTTTAGAACGTGGAAGGAGATCCTATGTTTTTTCATAATATTCCATATGTGATTCATGAATAGGGAGTTTAGTATTGTGAAGCAGGATTGTGGCAAAGCTACTGGAACCATTTGGAATTTGTATAACATTTTCGGGACTAATATCATTTTTACGACATTTATCCTTCCAAACCATGAGATAGGTCGGTTGTTAAGTTTTTTTAATTTCACGTTTTATTTCATCTAAGAGGGGAATGAAATGTAATCTGTACAGTTTCTTTAGGGAATTACCTCATTTTATCCCCAGGTACTTTATCTCTTTCTGCCAAGAGAAGTTGAACTCCTTTTTTAGGGAGTCGTTCTTCCTCCTTTTTTAATATTAACATTCAATATTTCTGTCTTGGATACGTTCATCTTAAAGTTGGAGACCTCGCCGTACTGCTTTAAATTAGCCATTAAGTTAGGGAGCGTGGATCTAGGGCTACTTATATAGAATAAGATATCGTCTGCAAAGGCGGACAATTTATGCTCTTCTTCTCCTACTCTTACCCCCCTGATATCGGGGTTGTTCCGGACCATTGCAAGTAGGGGTTCTAGCGATAAAACAAAGAGGAGAGGGGACAGAGGGCATCCCTGCCTAGTCCCGTTCCTCATGTCAAAAGGTGCAGACAGGGAACTATTCATTTTAATCATTGCGCAGAGGTGGTGGTACAGTGTTTTAATCCTCCCTTTCATCCTTGGGCCAATTCCTATGTTTTCTAGCGTTTGCATCATGAGCCCCCAGTCTACCCTGTCAAACGCTTTTTCCGCGTCTACCGACAGGAATAGACCGGGGGGACCCATTTTCTTTGATTTGCCGAAGAAGAAAAAGGGCTCTAACCCCATTGTCCTTGCCCTCCCTGCCAGGTATAAAACCTACCTGGTCCGGGTGGACCAGGGCGGTCATTATCCCCTTCATACGCTCTGCCAGGATCTTGGCATTCAATTTTGTGTCTGCATTCAATAATGAGATAGGTCTAAAGCCTGAACAGAGCGTATTGTCTTTCCCTTCCTTTCCTATTACTGTGATAGTTGCTGCTAAAGCATCTCTGCTTATTTCATAATCCACCCCTAACCCATTATAGTAGTGACAGAGTCTTGGTATCAGAGTAGTACTGAACCTTTGTAGGTGACTGGTCGTGAAGCCGTCTGGTCCTGGACTTTTCCCTTTCACAGTGTTTTTTAAGGCACCACTTATTTCCTCCTCACTTATAGGTTTGTCCAAATTTTCGGTCGTCTATTTTGGGCAAGTTGGCTTTTCTTAGGAGTTCCCTTATTTTGGCCTCTTTCTCTCTGGGATTCCAAATCTTTTGTTTTACGGCGTATAGACCCTCGTAATAGCTTCTGGACACTTCAGCTATGTCGTTTGTTGCATGAACTAAGTCCCCGTTCTTTTTTCTGATTTTTTCGATGAAATTTCTTGCTTTCTTTTTTTTGTACCATTCTAGCTAGGTACTTGCTGGGTTTATTCCCCCATACATATCTTTCTCTTCGCAATGCTGTTAAATGATTTCTTTGTTTCTTGCTCTGTGAGTGCTGTATATTCATCTCTTTTTAAGGTTAGTTTGTGCAGTGTTTCTAGCTTTTGACCCTGTGTTTTGTGGTCTTGTTCCAACTTAAAGATTTCTTCCATTATTGATTTGAATTTCCTAGTTCTTTCTTTATCCTAACCCCCTCCATAATAGAAATCCCTCTTATATACGCTTTATGGGCGTCCCAGAGGGAGGCCCTAAAAATCCCCTCCTGGAAATAGCGCTCCAGTTCCTGCTGCACTTCCTGCTACCTCTTCATCCCCCAATAGGCTTTCCTCCAGTCTCCATTCTGGTGGATTTGTTTTCTGAGTGGATGTGCTAATTTTTATGGTTATGGGTGCGTGGTCTGAAATCGTCATGACCTCTATTCCGGTTTCGACTGCCCTCTCTAGGAGTCTGTGGTCTATGGGGATATAATCTATCCTCAAGTACGTCCCGTGCACAGGGGAGTAGAATGTGTATTCTCGGGTTTTGGGGGTGTTGAGTTCGCCATATATCCACCATTTGATTATGGGACATTCCTTGTTTCAGTACTTTCAGCTGACCACCACTAGTCCCATGGGCCCGGGACGTGCTATCGAGTGCAGGACTCATACACAAATTGAAGTCCCCCATTAACACCACTTGCCCCGCCTCAATTTTTTTTAGTTTTGTTAGTATTTTATTTACATATTTGACAGGGTTCGCATTAGGTGCATAGACATTAGCCATGGTGTATTCCACACCTCCCAGTTTCCCTTTCAGGAATAGATATCTTCCTTCGGGGTCTGTCTGTCTATCCTCTAGTGCAAGTCCTATTGCAACCCCTCTGGACCGCTTTGTTATTGTGTCTCCATAAAACCATGTGGGATAACTAGGAGAATACAGCCTTATGTTGGACTCTAATGTTAAATGGGTCTCCTGCAAGAAGACCACATCTGCCTTATGATGTTTCAATTCACTGAGAATTTTATGTCTTTTTGCAGGAGAGTTCAGGCCTCTTACGTTGTACAAAATAAACTTAATTTCTGTCATCTAAGAGTAAAAAAGGTTTTATTTCTTTTTTCCCTTTCTCTCTTCCTTCCTTCCCCCGCCTACCTCATGTGTGAGTAGACTTAGAGGAGGATGGACTGTTTCTTGTGGAATCAACGAGCGGGTCCCCCCCCACCCCTCCCCCTGATGCCCTCCCTTTCACCCCTGTCCCCCATCCCTTCTCACCCCTTGGCCCATTTTTGGCCTGGGAGCCGCAGTTGGTTGCCTCCTCTCCTTCACCATCAGCTCCTCTCCTAGAGGTGGCGCTCAGAGGTTCCCCTCGACTGCCCACCCACCCAACTCCCAAATTTGTATTTCAGTCTCTTTGTATCTAATGGGGGGTTTCCCCCTCAACCTCCCCCAGATTTCAGCTTTATCAACATAGTTCCGAAACCGAACTATGACATCTCTTGGTCCCTTTCTTTCTGTCTGTTTGGGGTTTCCCACTCGGTGCACCCGTTCCATTTTGAGGGGCTTCGCTTCTGCCGGTTTGTCTAACAAGGGATTGAATAGAATATTCATAATCTTTCTTAGATCTTCTCCTTTCTCTTCCACTAACGCACGGATTCTAAGGTTCTGTCGCCTGTTGCGGTTTTCCTGGTCTTCTAGCCGGTATGCTAACATTCTTTGGTTGTCTGTCATAGCTTGTACTTGTGTTTTTAGTTTGTTTAATTCGTGATCTTGTTCTTCTATTCTTTTTTCAGTCTCCTCAACTCTTTCTCTGAGTCCTCCTAGGTCCGTTCTTATCCTACTGATTTCGGTTTTTATAACATTTTCCATCCTCAACAGCATCTCATTCATCTCTGCCTTCGATGGCGGTTGTGTGTCCTGCCCTAGCTCCTCTACTCTACTGTGTTCATGTTCACTTTCTAGGGTCGTTTCTCCTTTAGAGCGATCCGAGCAGCCTTCCCCTGTTTTAGACTCGTTCTTCTTTTTATAATTTTTTTTTTACTAATCCAGGACTTTTGGGATTCCCCTCATGGGTCATATACTGCTGTATTGAGCTGGTCCCAGCATTACTTTTAGGCACTTTTGATTCTACGCCTCTTGTAGACCTGTTCACCTCGTTTTTATTTGTCGGTCTAATTCTCTTCCCCAGTTTGAGGGTGTTAGGATGTCTGCTGTCTCTTTCCCCCCCCCCCCCCCCTCCGGGCACACGGGCCGTGGAGGTTGTCGATATCTCAGTGCAGAGAAAGGGACCAGATATATAGGTTATACAGAACCTGATGAGGTAGGGACAGGGTACACGTCTACTTCTATTTAGGCCGTAGATGGAGAGGTTAATTAACTTATTTCCCTCTATTCATACACGTCTTCTAAATGTGTTCAATATGGCTTGGGCCTAGGGAGTTAGCTGTGCTACAGGAGATACCCCCTGTATATTAAAGTCTGTCTGTTTGTTTTGATCAGGTGGTATGATAGCTCTGTCTGCCTCTCCCTGTTTTGGATCCTCCGGGCCTTGTAATATATTACTGTAATATTGTAATATTTTATTATAGGAAAATAATATGTTATATTGTATTGTCGTTATGTTTAATATTGTGGAGCACCACCAACCCCGCGTGTACCGCGTCGATGTCTCCTATGCTTCTACAGCACTTCCGTTATGTCTACACTATTTGCTCTACGGTCTAGCCCTGTACACATCCATGCCACCTCGATGCTGTTCGGAAACAGTTAGAATATTATTCTGTTCCATGTGGATAAGAGGCTTGGCTCTAACTATGTGCCATTCCGCGAAAGGTACTTGGAGCAGACAAGCCACTTTGCTGCGCCGTGTAACGCGTCCCCCCCGTTATTCCACAAGAAACTTCACAAGTCACAAGTTAAAATTAAATGCTCACAATCTGTTCTTCCATGCCACATTTCCGGGTAAAGCTGGCAGATAGATTATATATACCTTTCACAAAGGGTTGCCTTAGATCTGGGCAAATTGTACTCACAGAACTCACAGGGGAGTAGCGGGGTTAGGGGGGCCGGCGGGGGGGGGGGGGGGAGACCCGACGGAACTCGGCTCAACTGAGCGCCTCACCAGACCCGTAGCATTCCTCCAGATCCGCTGCACGGCTGCTGGGCTGCGTGATTCCCAGGGGCTTCCTAAAAGTCTCGTTGGGTCCCCTGCTGACTCTCGTAAATTCTTCCGCTTGGTCTCTGTAGGACACCCGGCCTCGCTGCAGAGAGTACTCGCTCAGGGGATCATGCTGCGGTTATAGCTTCTTTGGCGTGGCTTATCCCGTACGGTCTCCCAGATCTGTTGGGTCGTGAGCGGGGAGGCGCCTCCCTCCCTCACGCACGTCACGTCCTCATCACGTGTCGAGCGGATCCCGATGATTCTAATCACTCCAGATTAGAAAAATAAAGAGGGGTTGGGACTTTGTATGAGGCATGTGGTATGCACCACCACAGGCCTCCATCCCTGTAAGGGTGTAAAAATGGAGGGTTGGGACTTTAAATGAGATGCGATTAGCGATATGCGATTAAGTATATATATGGGGAAAAAAAAAAAAATCCATAATGACCAGGCTCAAAAATACCAAACCAAGAAGCACAAACCAAATTAAACTGTCTAACTGTGTGTAATTAAAACAGAGGTTTAGTTGCAGAGATTTGCAAATACCTGGGAAGCTGCAGGCCAAGCGTCAAGGCACTCTGTGTAACTGCAGTCCTAACTATGATTTTTATAGCCTCCAAAGGAGGAGCACAGGTGTGCTAATTAATAGACAGGGGTGAAACCAATACATGCCTGCCAAACCAAAATACCACCAAAATAGGTGCGGACCACCAACAGTTAATTTATGCATTGTCATTTTTTGACTAGCTGACCCAGGTTGATGTGGTCCGCACCTATTTTGGTGGTATTTTGGTTTGGCAGGCATGTATTGGTTTCACCCCTGTTTTTTTGTCCTTCCAGTGCTCTCATTTGCCAGACCAACTATAGATAGGGACAGGTCTAGGTTCCCATCTGCTCCCTGTCTATTAATTAGCACACCTGGGCTCCTCCTTTGGAGGCTATAAAAATCATAGTTAGGACTGCAGTTACACAGAGTGCCTTGACGCTTGGCCTGCAGCTTCCCAGGTATTTGCAAATCTCTGCAACTAAACCTCTGTTTTAATTACACACAGTTAGACAGTTTAATTTGGTTTGTGCTTCTTGGTTTGGTATTTTTGAGCCTGGTCATTATGGATTATTTTTTTTCCCATATATATACTTAATCGCATATCGCTAATCGCATCTCATTTAAAGTCCCAACCCTCCATTTTTACAATCACTCCAGATTGGCCTCGGTGTCCTGGGTGTCAGATGTGCCCTGGTGGCTACCAATGCGGGAGGACCTTCTGTCTCAAGGTCCCATACTTCATCCTGCTTTACAGTCGCTGGCTTTAACGTCATAGCTATTGAAAGTCAGGTGTTAAGGGACCGGTGTCTTTCCGACTCGATCATCTCAACCTTGCTGAGGGCACGGAAGTCTTTTTCCTGGAAGATCTACCATCACACCTGGAAGGCCTACATCTCTTTGTGCGAAGAGATGGAGTGGAGTCCACGGACGTATTCGGTTTCCAGGGTCCTGCTGTTTTTACAGCAAGGAGTGGATCAGAAACTTGCCTTACGCACCATTAAGGGACAGATTCCAGCCTTGGCTGTGTTCTTTCAGCGGCCTTTGGCGGCCCATTCTCTGGTGGGCACCTTTGTGCAGGGGGTTCATCATTTACTTCCCCCTCTTGAACCACCTTTTCCCCAATGGGTTTTGACCTTTGGAAATATCAGAGTTTCCTCTCTTGACACAATCTCAGAAGGTGGCCTTTTTGGCGGCCATTACTTCTGTCAGAAGGGTTTCTGAGTTGGCGGCCTTGTCTTGCAGGTCGCCATACTTGATCCTCCATAAGGATAAGGCGATGTTGCGCCCGCAGCATTCCTTTCTTCCGAAGGTGGTTTCGGCCTTATACCCGAATGAGGACGTTGTAATTCCATCCTTATGTCCTTCGGCCGGTGCATCCTGGGAAGGTTGCGCTACATACTTTAGACGTGGTACGCGCTTTGCGGGTGTACCTGTCTGCTACGGCTCCGGAGATCTGACTCACTTTTTGAGTCGGTATCTGGTCCATAAAAGGGCCTGGCGGTCTCGTCAGCCACCATTTCTCTGTGGATTATGCAGACCGTCATACGGGCCTATGCTCTTAGGGGTCAGGGGCCCCCCTTTCCGGTCCCGGCACATTCGACCAGGGCAATTGGTGCTTCCTGGGTTTTCCAACATCAAGCGTTTGTCTCTCAGGTGTGCGGGGCAGCGACTTGGCCGTCTGTTCACACCTTCTCCAAATTTTACAAGGATGATGTGAGTGCATCTTCAGATGCTTCCTTCGGCCGCAAGGTTTTGCAGGCGGCTGTTTTAGGGTTGCACCTCCCCCAATGAGGAGCTCTGCTTGTTTTGGGGTGAAGTAAAATTGTTTTTTTACTGATACTGTTCCCACCCCTCGTTTTTTTGACACTGCTTGGGGACGTCCCAAATGTCAAGATTTAAGGAGCTGTGTCCGTCCATGGACGATAAGAGAAAATAGGATTATTTGTACGTAATATCCTTTTCTCTGACGTCCATGGACGGACACAGCACCCGCCCCTCCTTTTTAGATTTGTACTGCTTGTTAAGAACTGAGGCTGCATGCTGCAGGGAGGAGGGTTATGTCCGGAGGGACCGCCCCCTGGGCGGGGCTGTTCAACTCTTTTAAAGTAACGTGTATTTAATTATCTAACATGTTTCTGCCTAGTCCTCTCCTGTGAAGAGGGAACATAACACACTTGTCAAGATTTAAGGAGCTGTGTCCATCCATGGACGACAGAGAAAAGGGCCCGGATTCAGATACATTTGCGTATCTTTCGGCGGGCGTATCGCATCTCATATGCGTTACGCCGCCGTAACTTAGAGAGGCGAATACCGTATTCAGAAACAACTTGCGCCCTAAGTTACGGTGGCGTAGCTTAAATGGGCTGGCGTAAGCCCGCGTGTTTCAAAGTAGGCAGGTAGGGGGCGTGTTGTATGATAATGAAGCGTGACCCCATGTAGATGCATGGCCGAACCACGTAACCCAGTGCGCATGCTCATAATCACGTCGGATAGAATGCCTAAGATACGCCGAACACTGCCTACGAGGTGAACGTAACTTACGCGTAGCCCTATTCGCGTACGACTTACGCAAACAACGTAAAATTCGATGGCTGTTCCGACATCCATACTTAACATTGGTTGCGCCTCATATAGCAGGGGTAACTTTATGCCGGTCGTACGCCTTACGTAATCGACGTATATCAATGCGCCGGGGCGCAAGTACGTTCGTGAACCGGCGTATCTAGCTCATTTGCATATTCGATGCGTAAATCTACGGAAGCACCCCTAGCTGCCGGCGTAAATATGCACCCAAGATACGATGGCGTAAGGGACTTACGTCGGTCATATCTTGGAAAAATTCAGGCGTAACTGCCTTTCTGAATCGCCGTAAAGATGCGACGGCGCAGATTTGAAATTACGCCGGCGTATCTGGAGATACGCCGCCGTAAAAGCTTTCCGAATCCGGGCCAAGGATTTTACGGCAAGTACAAAAAATCCTATTTTCTTTTCTATTTTTTTTTTGCTGCATTTTTGTGTAATTTTTTTTAGGGTGGAATGCCACTTTAAGTGCTCTGTAAAGGGGGGCTGTGATATAAAGGGGGCTGCGCTGTAAAGGGGGGCTGTGATGTAAAGGGGGGCTGTGATGTAAAGGGCTGTAATGTAAAGGGGGGTTGTGATGTAAAGGGGAAGGTGATGTAAAGGAGGGCTGTGATGTAAAGGGGGGCTGTGATGTAAAGGAGGGCTGTGATGTAAAGGAGGGCTGTAATGTAAAGGGGGGCTGTAATGTAAAGGGGGGCTGTGATGTAAAGGGGGGCTGTGATGTAAAGGTGGGCTGTGATGTAAAGGGGGGCTGTAATGTAAAGGGGGGCTGTGATGTAAAGGTGGGCTGTGATGTAAAGGGGGGCTGTAATGTAAAGGGGGGCTGTGATGTAAAGGGGGGCTGCACTGTAAAGGGGGCTCGGTAATGATTACAGTGCGGCCCCCTTTATAGTACAGTGCCCCTGCAGTCTGCCTCCCCTCCTTTCCTCTCTGACATCACACAGCACACTTCCCCATTCCAGGCTCTGCATCCCCTGCACATGGGGGGGAGGGGGGGGGGTACTATTAAGAATTAATGACAACCCTAAAGAGCAGAGCCTCGTCTCTCTGTCAGGAACGGGCGTGATTTTGCGTGCGTTCCGCGGCCTCGCACTGGGGGTGCCTCAGGACTAAACAAATGATGAAAAGGAGCCGAGTGCTCCACCTACTGGCTGAAGATGAGAATACAATGTAATCAGATCCCAATGTAAGAAATACAATATATTATTCAAAAGTGTGTAAGAAAATCCATGCAAACATACAACACATTCACTTCATTCGTTTTGGTTACAATTTTATTCCATGTCTAATAAATACTCAGCATTTTGTTTGCAAGTGAGGAAGCCATCTTGGCAATGGCGTTGGCCGGGAATCGAACCCGGGTCGTCTGCTTGGAAAGCAGCTGTGCTAACCACTGCACCACCAACGCAAAAAGTTAGCATGTAGTGTGGGAGGAAACCGGAGAACCCGGAGGAAACCCACGCAAGCACAGGGAGAACATGCAAACTCCATGCAGAGAGTGTCCTGGTCGGGATTTGAACCGAGGACCCCAGTGCTACAAGGCAGAAGTGCTAACCACTAAGCCTCTGTGCTGCCCTTATGTGATCTCTATTCGATCTCTATTCTCTTAGGCCCGCCCCCGCTGAGCAGGATAAACAGGTGATGTCCATTGGGGGTTATGCTGACCACACCTCGATCAAAATTTAGCTGGTTCAGCAGGGACCCCCTGTACCTCCTGTACCAATTAGGCGGTCGCCTAAGACATCGCACTTCCAGGGGCCTCGCGGCTGCCTACTTTGCCTAGTTAAAGAGCCGCCTCTGCTGGCAGCCGGGATCCCCCTCCCCCCGCCATCAGCACAGTGCCGAGTCCCGGCCAGTCTATATAAGACCGATTCTCTGGGAGACGAGAGCACACTGACAGCTCCGGATCACAGCCATCAGAATCAGCGCCGACAGCTTCCCCCAACTCCCACCCAGACAGGAGAGGAGAGAGCTGCTTCTGCTCCTCCTCCTCCTCCCGCCCTCTCCTCTTGTCTGCCCCGTCCACACATCCTCTTCTCATAGGCAGAACACTAGTGTGGGCGGGGCAGACACAGGAGGAGAGGGCGGGAGGAGGAGGAGCAGAAGCAGCTCTCTCCTCTCCTGTCTGGGTGGGAGAAGCTGTCGGCGCTGATTCTCATGGCTGTGATCCGGAGCTGTCAGTGTGCTCTCGTCTCCCAGAGGATCGGTGTTACATAGACTGGCCGGGACTCGGCACTGTGCTGATGGCGGGGGGATCCCGGCTGCCATCAGAGGCGGCTCTTTAACTAGGCAAAGTAGGCAACCGCGAGGCCCCTGGGAGAACGGAGCCTTAGGCAACTGTCTAATATGCCTAATTAAAGAGCCCCTGCTCTTCGCCCCCTTACAGTGAGGCGCTGCCATCCGTCTTTCGTGGGGTGATAGGACGGGGAATAGTGCGGAGTCATTCGTCTTTCCTGAGCTCAAGTATCCGGGGTGAAACGACTGATAGTGAGGGTATGTCATGACTTAATGGTGGGGGGAAATCCGTCTTTCGTGGGGTGATGCCACCCGTCTTATGTGGGGTGATGCCACCCGTCTTACGTGGGGTGATGCCACCCGTCTTACGTGGGGTGATGCCACCCGTCTTACGTGGGGTGATGCCATCCGTCTTACGTGGGGTGATGCCACCCGTCTTACGTGGGGTGATAGGTTTGCTGATAGCAGTGGGTCGTCCAGGCCCGCTGTATTTCCTGAGCTGATTTATCCAGAGTGAAGTGATGTTACCACTCGATGGTGGAGTGATGTCACCACTTTTTGGTGGGGTGCTGTCCTCCTTCTTTCGTGGAGTGAAAGGACGGCGAATAGCAGTGGGTCGGCCAAGCCCGCCGCTTTCATTAAGCTCATTTATCTGGGGTAAAGCACTTTTTGGTGGGGTGCTTTTATTACATGGTGGGGTGATGCCATCCCTCTTTCTTGGGGTGATGCCATCCGTCTTTTGTGGGGTGATGCCACCCGTCTTACGTGGGGTGATAGGTTTGTTGATAGCAGTGGGTCCCCCAAGCCCGATGCTTTCCCTGAGCTCATTTTTCTGGGGTAAAGCACTTTTTGGTGGGGTGCTTTTATTACATGGTGGGGTGATGCCATCCGTCTTACATGGGGTAGAACGACGGGGCATAGCAGTGGATCGTCCAAGCCCGCTGTTCTTCCTGAGCTCAATTATCCGGGGTGAAGCGATTGAGAGTGAGGGTATGTCATGACTTGATGGTGGGGGGAGGTAATGACTTGATGGTGGGGGGAGGTCATGACTTGATGGTGGGGGGAGGTCATCTCTTGATGGGGGGAGGTCATCACTTGTTGATGATCTTGCTTTTCTGGCCATGTCCAGTGCTGTGTTGATATCCTCTTCTGCCATACTGACACTGACCATTGCCCTCAGCATAGCATTCAGCGCTCTACCGACACTGTCCACCGCACCACTGACACTGCCCGCTGTCCACACCCCGTCCTCTGGTGTGGTGATGCCATCCACTGCTTTCCTGACGATGACCATTGATTTACTGACACTGACCTCTGCCATAGAGACGCTGTCCATTGCCAAGTTCATAACTTCCAGTGCTTCACTGACAATGTCCCCCGCTCTACAGACAGCGTCCTCTGTCCACACATCGTCCTCTGCTGTACTGATAGCGGCCACTGCTTTGATGACACTGACCATTGATCTAAAGACTTTGACCTCCGCCATATGGAGATCGTCCTCTGCCCTACTCCCAACACCCACTGCTCCACTGACACCGTCCTCTCCACGCCGCTCATTCATCCGGGGTAAAGCACTTTTTGGTGGGGTGCTGTCTTCCGTCTTTCGTGCAGTGGAAGGACGGCGAATAGCAGTGGGTCGGCCAAGTCTTCTGCTTTCCCTAAGCTCATTTATCGGGGGAAAAGCACTCGATGGTGGGGTGATGCCTTCCGTCTTGCGTGGGGTGCTGTCCTCCGTCTTTCGTGGGGTGATGCCATCCGTCTTACGTGGGGTGATGCCATCCGTCTTACGTGGGGTGATAGGTCTGCTGATAGCAGTGGGTCGTCCAGGCCCGCTGTATTTCCTGAGCTGATTTATCCAGAGTGAAGTGATGTTACCACTCGATGGTGGAGTGATGTCACCACTTTTTGGTGGGGTGCTGTCCTCCGTCTTTGGTGGAGTGAAAGGACGGCGAATAGCAGGGGGTCGCCCAAGTCCGCTGCTTTCCCTAAGCTTATTTATCCGGGGTAAAGCACTTTTTGGTGGGGTGCTTTTATGACATAGTGGGGTGATGTCATCTGTCTTTCGTGGGGTGATGTCATCCGTCTTACGTGGGGTAGAACGACGGGGCATAGTAGTGGGTCGTCCAAGCCCACTGTATTTCCTAAGCTCAATTATCCGGGGTGAAGCGATTGAGAGTGAGGGTATGTCATGACTTGATGGGGGGAGGTCATGACTTGATGGGGGGAGGTCATCACTTGTTGATGATCTTGCTTTTCTGGCCATGTCCAGTGCTGTGTTGATATCCTCTTCTGCCATACTGACACTGACCATTGCCCTCAGCATAGCATTCAGCGCTCTACCGACACTGTCCACCGCACCACTGACACTGCCCGCTGTCCACACCCCGTCCTCTGGTGTGGTGATGCCATCCACTGCTTTCCTGACGATGACCATTGATTTACTGACACTGACCTCTGCCATAGAGACGCTGTCCATTGCCAAGTTCATAACTTCCAGTGCTTCACTGACAATGTCCCCCGCTCTACAGACAGCGTCCTCTGTCCACACATCGTCCTCTGCTGTACTGATAGCGGCCACTGCTTTGATGACACTGACCATTGATCTAAAGACTTTGACCTCCGCCATATGGAGATCGTCCTCTGCCCTACTCCCAACACCCACTGCTCCACTGACACCGTCCTCTTCACGCTGCTCATTCATCCGGGGTAAAGCACTCGATGGTGGGGTGATGCCTTCCATCTTTTGTGGGGTGCTGTCATCCGTCTTCCATGGGGTGATGCCATCCATCTTTTGTGGGGTGCTGTCATCCGTCTTCCATGGGGTGATGCCACCCGTCTTCCATGGGGTGATGCCACCCGTCTTACATGGGGTGATGCCATCCTTCTTACATGGGGTGATGCCATCCGTCTTACATGGGGTGATGCCATCTGTCTTTCGTGGGGTGAAATGACAGGGGATAGCAGGGGGTCGCCCAGGCCCGCTGCTTTCCCTGAGCTCATTTTTCTGGGGTAAAGCACTTTTTGGTGGGGTGCTTTTATCACATAGTGGGGTGATGCCATCCGTCCTTCGTGAGGTGAAAGGACGGGGAATAGCAGTGGGTCGTCCAAGCCTGCTGCTTTTCCTGAGCTCATTTATCCGGTGTGGAGTGATGTCACCACTTGATAAAGGAGTGATGTCACCACTTGATGGTGGAGTGATGTCACCACTTGATAAAGGAGTGATGTCACCACTTGATGGTGGAGTGATGTCACCACTTGATGGTGGAGTGATGTCACCACTTGATAGTGGAGTGATGTCACCACTTGATAAAGGAGTGATGTCACCACTTGATGGTGGAGTGATGTCACCACTTGATGTTGTGGAGAATCGGTTGAACGGCTTGAAGTATATTACCAGCAGCGCCAGCACCATCGCGGGCAGCACCAGCTGTATCACGACAAGCCCCAGAGAGAATTCTGGCCAGATCTCCACCACAATATGTATAAGCGGGGGCAGGCCTGTGTTGTCTAAGACCAGCCCCTCGCTGGTCCAGCAGAAAACAGACGGGACCAGCTCTTCACATAAGAAGTCCATCAGCTCCAGGAGCATCAGAAGTTCTCCTAAGATCTTGGCCAGACCGTCTCTGCGCAGGACGTATTTCACAGTGACAACGCTTATCCAGAGCGCCATCTTTACCCAGAGGGCAGCGCCGGCCAGTAATGGGAACCAGCTAGAGGGTTCCGGTGACCCGGTTGCCATTTCTCTGACTATTTGCTGCTCCAGTGACTCCATGGCCGGGTTCATCTCCGGCACGAGGATCACTGGAGGTTCATTCTCCATGGTCCTGATTGGTTCTTCCTCAGGCTCCTCCTCCATGGAGGCGTTCTTCTTCTTCTCTGGAGATTCATTCTCCATTATCCTGACCAGATCTTTCACTGGCCACTCGATGGTTTTTCCGATAATTGCCCCCTTCCCCATCATGTGGGTATCTGGGGGGTCTTTGGTGACACTTCGTCTTCCTCCCCAGGGCAGTACAAACATAAGAATCAGGGTGAGGATCGGACGCCTCATTCCTATTCTAGGAATTGTAACCGACACTAAAAACAATAATCAATTACAACAAGAAATCTATCAATAAATCAGCACTTGCCGATCGCTAATCAATCACTAGGAATGATAAATTGACAGTAAAATTCAAATCACTGGAGTTCCAAAACAATGAAACGCAGAAATCCGAGGAGCTTCTCTGCTGAGCGACTTGTCTCTTCAGAGCGCGACTGCCAACTAGTGATGTCCAGTTCATGAACGAATCGTTCTTTTGAATCGGTTCTTTTCAGTGAACTGAGTGAATCGATTCATGTGAGTGAGTGAACCGTCTGTAATGGTTCTCTGTGCACTCAATACAAAGCATAGGAGAGCAGGCTGGTAATATGATCCTAGAGTGAGAGAGCTCGGCCCCTCCCTACAACCAATCAGAGTGCTCAAGGCACAGAGACACTCAGGAACTGCATACATGAGTCATCATCAGTACACAGTACACCGAGGAAAAGAATCAAACGAGTTATTGAGTTAATGAACTGAGTTGAAGAATCGTATGAGCTGTTATAATCCAGTACACTGTAATAACCACGAGTCACCACCAGGAGAACAATACATTAAATCACAATGATCAGGGAGCAGAAATACACTGTACAGACTGACTGCTTTAAAGACAGAGAGGACAAAAAGAGTCAGAATAAGAAAATATACTCATTCATATTAATTCTTTAACCCTTTAGAATTTAGTTAGCTTATCCTAAAGGAGATATGTATGTCTGTTTTAAAAGCATTTTTTTTTTTTTTTCATTAAACAATAAAGAAACCCCTTTGGGGCAATTTGTAATATACGGTAGATAGTGATAACGGGTAGTACAGGACATTCATTAACCATGAGTTATATTTCTAGAATTATTGCAGTCTCTCTGACGTTTGTGGTGACACCTAACGTGTGAAGCAATCATCGTTTAAGTATACATGCACGCCCTACACACGTTTAATCACATGGATATATCGGGGTCCGTGGGGATAGTTTTAATTTTGTTTATTTTTTCACTTAACAAGCCCCGCCCCCTATGTAATAGTTTTTTTTTTTAAGTGACAGGTTCTCTTTATTGCATCTGGGGTCTGTTATACAATCATATGAGTATAAGATTGTGCTCTGTAACCTGGGTAGCAGGTGTTCTGTCAGATCAAGCATCTATAGGATCAGCCAATATTGCCACTTACAGCGACGCACAAACAGTGGTATAAACGAAAAGCGGGTTTTTGTGCATGTGAACTGCATTCTGAAAAATGGCTAGCCATCAGATTTGTCTGTAGTCTTTACAGTGCATAATGAGGCTCCTTTCATACTTGTGCGACTTGGGACTACAAAGTCGCATGACAAGTGCTACCCCATGATTTCCAACGAGTACCGTCCATATCTATGCGACTTCAAAAGTAGTCACTGCATTACTTTGGTTCGATTTTGATGCGACTTGAGGCAGAAACCTCAAGATTACATAGGTATTGCTTCAAGTCGCATCAAAATTGCATCAAAGTCACAGTAAAAATCGTGGAAAAAATTGCACGACTTTCAAGTTGCACAAGTGTGAAAGCAGCCTAAAGATTACATTTTACTACCGTGGGTACTTTGCCCGCCCGCACTAATAAAATCCGATAATTTTTACTGTGCATGCGCTGTGAAGACTACGGAAAAATACAATGGTTAGCAATATTAACTGAAGTTGGCCCATCAGAATTTGATTCACATGCACAAAAATCCACTTTTCATTTAAACAGCTTTTTGTGCATCACCAGCTGGCTAATCTGACAAATTGTGATCTGATACTATATGATTGTCCTCTGAGCACAGAACCAAATACAAGTAAATGTCCCCAGGACCTGCAAACCTGTGAAGAATCGTTCTATTGCTTCTAATCATTAAAGAAGGTTGAATCAGAGCTTTGGTTCACTTGCTTGTCAGTAGACTCAGCAAGTGAACTGAAGAACTGAAGAATCGATTCATTGAATCGGTTCATTTCAGTGAGTGACTCGAAATGAACCGATTCAGTTAAAAGAGTCGAACTTCCCATCACTACTGCCAACTGACGCTCCGCCCCCGCTCAGGGCTTTTATAGGCTGAGGAGGTCACGAGACCTGACGTCACAGCCACTGGGCTCACGTGGGCGGGGCACGTGACTTCCCATAGAGCTCCATTGTAAATGCTGAGAGACGAGAGTGACCGTTACTATGAGGTGTTACCATGGTGACCGGAGCCCCTGCGCTCTGATTGGATGCTCTGTGTCTCCCCTCTACAGTGCAGGAGAGAGGAGGGCGTGTCTATAGGTCAGTGTCCCCGCCCCTTCTCCTACCAGCGTCTCCGCCCCTCCTCTTCTCCGGTCACTGCACCCGCCCCTTCTCCTATCATTGTCCCCGCCCCTTCTCCTATTATTGTCCCCGCCCCTTCTCCTATTATTGTCCCCGCCCCTTCTCCTACCAGCGTCCCCGCCCCTCCATTTCACCGGTCAGTGACCCCGCCGCTAGCCCCGCCCCTTCTCCGGTCATTGTACCGCCCCTTCTGCTGTAATTGTCCCCGCCCCTTCTCCGGTCAGAGTCCCCGCCCCTCCCGGCTCGCCCCGCCTCTTCTCCGGTCTGCGAGGCTCAGGTGAAAGACACAGATCGGGCTGTGATTGGTCAGTAGCAGTGGGGGGAGGGGATTGATAAAGCAGCAGCTGAACCGGAGCGTCTAACAGAGCAGGAGAGTCAGGAATCAGTGTGTGTAGTGACCTCTAGCAACCCAATCAGTGAGCGGTGATGTGTGTAGTGACCTCTAGCAACCCAATCAGTGAGCGGTGATGTGTAGTGACCTCTAGCAACCCAATCAGTGAGCGGTGATGTGTAGTGACCTCTAGCAACCCAATCAGTGAGCGGTGATGTGTGTAGTGACCTCTAGCAACCCAATCAGTGAGCGGTGATGTGTAGTGACCTCTAGCAACCCAATCAGTGAGCGGTGATGTGTAGTGACCTCTAGCAACCCAATCAGTGAGCGGTGATGTGTGTAGTGACCTCTAGCAACCCAATCAGTGAGCGGTGATGTGTAGTGACCTCTAGCAACCCAATCAGTGAGCGGTGATGTGTGTAGTGACCTCTAGCAACCCAATCAGTGAGCGGTGATGTGTGTAGTGACCTCTAGCAACCCAATCAGTGAGCGGTGATGTGTAGTGACCTCTAGCAACCCAATCAGTGAGCGGTGATGTGTGTAGTGACCTCTAGCAACCCAATCGGTGAGTGAGACCTCGCAACCCAATCAGTGAGCGGTGTGTGTAGTGACCTCTAGCAACCCAATCAGTGAGCGGTGATGTGTGTAGTGACCTCTAGCAACCCAATCAGTGAGCGGTGATGTGTAGTGACCTCTAGCAACCCAATCAGTGAGCGGTGATGTGTAGTGACCTCTAGCAACCCATCATGAGCGGTGATGTGTAGTGACCTCTAGCAACCCAATCGGTGAGCGGTGATGTGTAGTGACCTCTAGCAACCCAATCAGTGAGCGGTGATGTGTGTAGTGACCTCTAGCAACCCAATCAGTGAGCGGTGATGTGTAGTGACCTCTAGCAACCCAATCAGTGAGCGGTGATGTGTAGTGACCTCTAGCAACCCAATCAGTGAGCGGTGATGTGTGTAGTGACCTCTAGCAACCCAATCAGTGAGCGGTGATGTGTAGTGACCTCTAGCAACCCAATCAGTGAGCGGTGATGTGTGTAGTGACCTCTAGCAACCCAATCAGTGAGCGGTGATGTGTGTAGTGACCTCTAGCAACCCAATCAGTGAGCGGTGATGTGTAGTGACCTCTAGCAACCCAATCAGTGAGCGGTGATGTGTGTAGTGACCTCTAGCAACCCAATCAGTGAGCGGTGATGTGTAGTGACCTCTAGCAACCCAATCAGTGAGCGGTGATGTGTAGTGACCTCTAGCAACCCAATCAGTGAGCGGTGATGTGTGTAGTAACCTCTAGCAACCCAATCAGTGAGCGGTGATGTGTGTAGTGACCTCTAGCAACCCAATCAGTGAGCGGTAATGTGTGTAGTGACCTCTAGCAACCCAATCAGTGAGCGGTAATGTGTGTAGTGACCTCTAGCAACCCAATCAGTGAGCGGTAATGTGTGTAGTGACCTCTAGCAACCCAATCAGTGAGCGGTAATGTGTGTAGTGACCTCTAGCAACCCAATCAGTGAGCGGTAATGTGTGTAGTGACCTCTAGCAACCCAATCAGTGAGCGGTGATGTGTGTAGTGACCTCTAGCAACCCAATCAGTGAGCGGTGATGTGTGTAGTGACCTCTAGCAACCCAATCAGTGAGCGGTGATGTGTGTAGTGACCTCTAGCAACCCAATCAGTGGGCGGGAAGGATGGGCTGTAATCTCTGACAACCAATCACTGTGGGATCTGATTTTGAGTCTTCCTGTTATGGAATGGACCTGATGGGCACTGGTAGGTGGAACAGGTAGTTTTTTTCTGTCATCGATGGGCACTGATGGGGTGGCACTCGTGGGCACTGATGGGGTGGCACTCGTGGGCACTGATGGGGTAGCACTCGTGGGCACTGATGGGGTGGCACTCGTGGGCACTGATGGGGTTGCGAGGGAAAAGCTTTATTTTCTTTCCATAGGACCGGCGCTCCGCTGACTAGGCCGAAGCCACGGCCTCGCCTAACAACTGAGGACCGGCGCAGTGTCCATCAGGAAAAAAATAACTTGATTTGAATCATAAAATCTATTTTTTTTATGTTGCAGATTTTTTTGGGGGGACAATATCAGCCAGCTCTACCGATGGGTGACACTGGTGGGCATTGATAGGTGGCACTGGTGGGTGCTGGTAGGTGGCACTGGTGGGCGCTGGTAGGTGGCACTGGTGGGTACTGGTAGGAGGCACTGGTGGACATTGGTGGGTGGCACTGGTGGACATTGATAGGTGGCACAGGTGGACGGCACTGGTGGGTACTGGTAGGTGGCACTGGTGGACATTGGTGGGTGGCACTGGTGGGTACTGGTAGGAGGCACTGGTGGGTACTGGTAGGTGGCACTGGTGGACATTGGTAGGTGGCACTGGTGGATACTGGTAGGTGGCACTGGTGGATACTGGTAGGTGGCACTGGTGGACGGCACTGGTGGGTACTGGTAGGTGGCACTGGTGGACATTGGTGGGTGGCACTGGTGGGTACTGGTAGGAGGCACTGGTGGGTACTGGTAGGTGGCACTGGTGGACATTGGTAGGTGGCACTGGTGGATACTGGTAGGTGGCACTGGTGGATACTGGTAGGTGGCACTGGTGGACGGCACTGGTGGGTACTGGTAGGTGGCACTGGTGGACATTGGTTGGTGGCACTGGTGGGTACTGGTAGGTGGCACTGGTGGATACTGGTAGGTGGCACTGGTGGGTGGCACTGGTGGGTACTAGTAGGTGGCACTGGTGGACATTGGTAGGTGGCACTGGTAGGTACTGGTAGGTGGCACTGGTGGATACTGGTTGGTGGCACTGGTGGGTACTAGTAGGTGGCACTGGTGGACATTGGTAGGTGGCACTGGTAGGTACTGGTAGGTGGCACTGGTGGATACTGGTTGGTGGCACTGGTGGGTACTAGTAGGTGGCACTGGTGGACATTGGTGGATGGCACTGGTGGGTGGCACTGGTGGTACTGGTAGGAGGCACTGGTGGACATTGGTAGGTGGCACTGGTGGGTGGTACTGGTGGACATTGATAGGTGGCACTGGTAGGAGGCACTGGTGGGTACTGGTAGGTGGCACTGGTGGACATTGGTGGGTGGCACTGGTGGGTACTGGTAGGAGGCACTGGTGGGTACTGGTAGGTGGCACTGGTGGACATTGGTAGGTGGCACTGGTGGATACTGGTAGGTGGCACTGGTGGATACTGGTAGGTGGCACTGGTGGATGGCACTGGTGGGTACTGGTAGGTGGCACTGGTGGACATTGGTTGGTAGCACTGGTGGGTACTGGTAGGTGGCACTGGTGGACGGCACTGGTGGGTACTGGTAGGTGGCACTGGTGGACATTGGTTGGTGGCACTGGTGGGTACTGGTAGGTGGCACTGGTGGATACTGGTAGGTGGCACTGGTGGGTGGCACTGGTGGGTACTAGTAGGTGGCACTGGTGGACATTGGTAGGTGGCACTGGTAGGTACTGGTAGGTGGCACTGGTGGATACTGGTTGGTGGCACTGGTGGGTACTAGTAGGTGGCACTGGTGGACATTGGTGGGTGGCACTGGTGGATGGCACTGGTGGGTGGCACTGGTGGTACTGGTAGGAGGCACTGGTGGACATTGGTAGGTGGCACTGGTGGGTGGTACTGGTGGACATTGATAGGTGGCACTGGTGGACGGCACTGGTGGGTACTGGTAGGTGGCACTGGTGGACATTGGTGGGTGGCACTGGTGGGTACTGGTAGGAGGCACTGGTGGGTACTGGTAGGTGGCACTGGTGGACATTGGTAGGTGGCACTGGTGGATACTGGTAGACGGCACTGGTGGGTACTGGTAGGTGGCACTGGTGGACATTGGTTGGTAGCACTGGTGGGTACTGGTAGGTGGCACTGGTGGACGGCACTGGTGGGTACTGGTAGGTGGCACTGGTGGACATTGGTTGGTGGCACTGGTGGGTACTGGTAGGTGGCACTGGTGGGTACTAGTAGGTGGCACTGGTGGACATTGGTAGGTGGCACTGGTAGGTGGCACTGGTGGATACTGGTTGGTGGCACTGGTGGGTACTAGTAGGTGGCACTGGTGGACATTGGTGGGTACTGGAAGGTGGCACTAATGGGCATTGATAGGTGGCACTGGTGGGTACTGGTAGGGGCACTGGTGGACATTGATGGGTGGCACTGGTGGGCACTGCTTAGCAGTACTGATATGCATCGGTAGATGGCACTGGTAGGCATTGATAGGTGGCACTGGTGGGTACTGGTAGGAGGCATTGGTGGACATTGATGGGTGGCACTGGTGGTCACTGGTAGGTGGCACTGGTGGGCACTGCTTAGCAATACTGATATGCATCGGTAGGTGGCACTGGTGGGAACTGGTAGGTGGCACTGGTGGGTGCTGGTAGGTGGCACTGGTGGGTGCTGGTAGGTGGAACTGGTGGGCATTGATAGGTGGCACTGGTGGGTACTGGTAGGAGGCACTGGTGGACATTGGTGGGTGGCACTGGTGGACGGCACTGGTGGGCACTGGTGGGTACTGGTAGGTGGCACTGGTGGACATTGGTAGGTGGCACTGGTGGACGGCACTGGTGGATACTGGTAGGTGGCACTGGTGGACGGCACTGGTGGGTACTGGTAGGTGGCACTGGTGGACATTGGTTGATAGCACTGGTGGGTACTGGTGGACGGCACTGGTGGGTACTGGTAGGTGGCACTGGTGGACGGCACTGGTGGGTACTGGTAGGTGGCACTGGTGGACATTGGTAGGTGGCACTGGTGGACATTGGTTGATAGCACTGGTGGGTACTGGTAGGTGGCACTGGTGGACGGCACTGGTGGGTACTAGTAGGTGGCACTGGTGGACATTGGTAGGTGGCACTGGTAGGTACTGGTAGGTGGCACTGGTGGACATTGGTGGGTGGCACTGGTGGTACTGGTAGGAGGCACTGGTGGACATTGGTAGGTGGCACTGGTGGGTGGTACTGGTGGACATTGATAGGTGGCACTGGTGGACGGCACTGGTGGGTACTGGTAGGTGGCACTGGTGGACATTGGTGGGTGGCACTGGTGGGTACTGGTAGGAGGCACTGGTGGGTACTGGTAGGTGGCACTGGTGGACATTGGTAGGTGGCACTGGTGGATGGCACTGGTGGGTACTGGTAGGTGGCACTGGTGGACATTGGTTGGTACTGGTAGGTGGCACTGGTGGACGGCACTGGTGGGTACTGGTAGGTGGCACTGGTGGACATTGGTGGCACTGGTGGGTACTGGTAGGTGGCACTGGTGGGTACTAGTAGGTGGCACTGGTGGACATTGGTAGGTGGCACTGGTGGATACTGGTTGGTGGCACTGGTGGACATTGGTGGGTGGCACTGGTGGGTGGCACTGGTGGACATTGGTAGGTGGCACTGGTGGGTGGTACTGGTAGGAGGCACTGGTAGGAGGCACTGGTGGGTGGCACTGGTGGGTGGTACTGGTAGGAGGCACTGGTGGGTGGCACTGGTGGGTACTGGTAGGAAGCACTGGTGGACATTGGTAGGTGGCACTGATGGGTGGCACTGGTGGGTGGCACTGGTGGACATTGGTAGGTGGCACTGATGGGTGGCACTGGTAGGTGGCACTGGTGGGCATTGGTAGGTGGCACTGGTGGGTGGTACTGGTGGGTACTGGTAGGAGGCACTGGTGGACATTGGTAGGAGGCACTGGTGGGTACTGGTAGGTGGCACTGGTGGGTACTGGTAGGAGGCACTGGTGGACATTGGTGGGTGGTACTGGTAGGTACTGGTAGGAAGCACTGGTGGACATTGGTAGGTGGCACTGATGGGTGGCACCGGTGTCAGGGCCGATGTCCCGTTACACAGAAGTCGGTAATCAGTTTTTTCTCTCCATGTTGTCAGTGGGGGGGAAAGACGATTACATCACATGATCAACTCTTATTGGCTGACAGCTGATCACATGGTAAAGGGCCGGGATCAGCCCCTCCCTCTGATCTGTGATCACCCGAGTTTCATGGCCTCGCTGATCACAGACCCCGCCTCCAGCTTCTCTGTATGAGCCGGACTCCTTCCCTTCGGTTCCGGAATGTTTCCCAATGACTCTGAGAGAAGATTCCTGGTGCCCCCCAATGCAGTGGCGGTGCCCCCCCCTCCCTCCTGCGCCCGTCACTCATTGCATGAATCTATCTATGGTTGCCGCTGCCGCCCCCTATTCAGGAGTCCCGCCCCCTGTTGAGCGCCGGCCATCTGAATTACACCAGTGGGGGTGTTTTGGAAGTGCCTGATTAAAGCCATAGGCTCTAATAGGCTTCCAAATTGTCAAGCAGCGGGCGCACTGCTGGGCCTTCGCTGATTACACAGTGCTGTGTTGGGAAATCGCTTCCCTAACACTGACCCGCCTCTCAGCCAATCAGGTGCACCGGGTCTGGTTACCGGTCACCTGATTGGCTGAAGTGACAGGAGAAGACGGGAGAAGGGAGAAGACATTGAGGAGAGCCGAGACAGGTAAGTGCCGGGCGGGGGGCACACTGGCAGCAATTGATGGGCACACTGGCAGCACACTGATGGCAATTGATGGGCACACTGGCAGCACATTGGTGGCAATTGATTGGCACACTAGTAGCAATTGATGGGCACACTGGCAGCAATTGATGGGCACATTGGCAGCACACTGGTGGCAATTGATGGGCACACTGGCAGCAATTGATGGGCACATTGGCAGCACACTGGTGGCAATTGATGGGCACACTGGTAGCAATTGATTGGCACACTGGTAGCAATTGATGGGCACACTGGCAGCACATTGGTGGCAATTGATGGGCACACTGGTAGCAATTGATGGGCACACTGGCAGCACACTGGTAGCAATTGATGGGCACACTGGCAGCACACTGGTGGCAATTGATGGGCACACTGATAGCAATTGATGGGCACACTGGTAGCAATTGATAGGCACACTGGTAGCAATTGATGGGCACACTGGCAGCACACTGGTGGCAATTGATGGGCACACTGATAGCAATTGATGGGCACACTGGTAGCAATTGATAGGCACACTGGTAGCAATTGATGGGCACACTGGTAGCAATTGATGGGCACACTGGCAGCACACTGGTGGCAATTGATGGGCACACTGGTAGCAATTGATGGGCACACTGGTAGCAATTGATTGGCACACTGGCAGAAATTGATGGGCACATTGGCAGCACACTGGTGGCAATTGATGGGCACACTGGCAGCACATTGGTGGCAATTGATTGGCACACTGGTAGCAATTGATGGGCACACTGGCAGCACATTGGTGGCAATTGATGGGCACACTGGTAGCAATTGATTGGCACACTGGTAGCAATTGATGGGCACACTGGCAGCACATTGGTGGCAATTGATGGGCACACTGGTAGCAATTGATTGGCACACTGGTAGCAATTGATGGGCACACTGGCAGCACATTGGTGGCAATTGATGGGCACACTGGTAGCAATTGATGGGCACACTGGCAGCACACTGGTGGCAATTGATGGGCACACTGATAGCAATTGATGGGCACACTGGTAGCAATTGATGGGCACACTGGCAGCACACTGGTGGCAATTGATGGGCACACTGATAGCAATTGATGGGCACACTGGTAGCAATTGATAGGCACACTGGTAGCAATTGATGGGCACACTGGCAGCACACTGGTGGCAATTGATGGGCACACTGATAGCAATTGATGGGCACACTGATAGCAATTGATGGGCACACTGGTAGCAATTGATGGGCACACTGATAGCAATTGATGGGCACACTGATAGCAATTGATGGGCACACTGGTAGCAATTGATGGGCACACTAGCAGCAATTGATGGGGACAATGGCAGCACACTGGTGGCAATTGATGGGCACACTGGTAGCAATTGATGGGCACACTGGTAGCAATTGATTGGCACACTGGCAGAAATTGATGGGCACATTGGCAGCACACTGGTGGCAATTGATGGGCACACTGGCAGCACATTGGTGGCAATTGATTGGCACACTAGTAGCAATTGATGGGCACACTGGCAGCAATTGATGGGCACATTGGCAGCACACTGGTGGCAATTGATGGGCACACTGGTAGCAATTGATTGGCACACTGGTAGCAATTGATGGGCACACTGGCAGCACATTGGTGGCAATTGATGGGCACACTGGTAGCAATTGATGGGCACACTGGCAGCACACTGGTGGCAATTGATGGGCACACTGATAGCAATTGATGGGCACACTGGTAGCAATTGATAGGCACACTGGTAGCAATTGATGGGCACACTGGTAGCAATTGATGGGCACACTGGCAGCACACTGGTGGCAATTGATGGGCACACTGATAGCAATTGATGGGCACACTGGTAGCAATTGATGGGCACACTGGTAGCAATTGATGGGCACACTGGTAGCAATTGATGGGCACACTGGTAGCAATTGATGGGCACACTAGCTGCAATTGATGGGGACAATGGCAGCACACTGGTGGCAATTGATGGGCACACTGGTAGCAATTGATGGGCACACTGGTAGCAATTGATTGGCACACTGGCAGAAATTGATGGGCACATTGGCAGCACACTGGTGGCAATTGATGGGCACACTGGCAGCACACTGGTGGCAATTGATGGGCACACTGGCAGCACATTGGTGGCAATTGATTGGCACACTAGTAGCAATTGATGGGCACACTGGCAGCAATTGATGGGCACATTGGCAGCACACTGGTGGCAATTGATGGGCACACTGGTAGCAATTGATTGGCACACTGGTAGCAATTGATGGGCACACTGGCAGCACATTGGTGGCAATTGATGGGCACACTGGTAGCAATTGATTGGCACACTGGTAGCAATTGATGGGCACACTGGCAGCACATTGGTGGCAATTGATGGGCACACTGGTAGCAATTGATGGGCACACTGGTAGCAATTGATGGGCACACTGGCAGCACATTGGTGGCAATTGATGGGCACACTGGTAGCAATTGATGGGCACACTGGCAGCACACTGGTGGCAATTGATGGGCACACTGGTAGCAATTGATTGGCACACTGGTAGCAATTGATGGGCACACTGGCAGCACATTGGTGGCAATTGATGGGCACACTGGTAGCAATTGATGGGCACACTGGCAGCACACTGGTGGCAATTGATGGGCACACTGATAGCAATTGATGGGCACACTGGTAGCAATTGATGGGCACACTGGTAGCAATTGATGGGCACACTGGTAGCAATTGATGGGCACACTGGCAGCACACTGGTAGCAATTGATGGGCACACATGGGAATTAAAATCAGAGGCAGCCAGGCAGTTGGCATCTTCAGAGGAGGTTCAGGCAGCCCGCCCTCTTCCTGCCAGTGTGGGTACTGACCTGTTTTTTTGACCCATTAAGAAAACATTAAAACCAAACTCAATAATAAAAAAGTATTTTTATTGCTCTCATTTATATTTCCGGTGATCATTTATACAGCCGTTATTAATACGTCTTTTCTTTATTTTACTTTTTTTTATAGAAGTATATTACATTTATTATTTTCTTTTTATTAATCTGTAATTTTTTTTTTTTTTATAATATAATTATTTCAGATATATTCTTTTCTTTTTTTTTTTCTTTTTAAGATCTATTTATCTTTTTTTTTTATTTTTTATATAGAAGTATTTCAGATATTCGCTGGTATTAAACATTTCTCCCCCATCAGTGCAGGATCAGGATGTACATTATTTACAGGACACTTGGAGAGGAAAAAAAATGACCCCTCCCCTTTACACTTGGGGGCGTATTTATAATAATAAAAAAAAAAATCATATCTGTTTATCCATCAAAGCTGTGTGTACATTTTTTGTGTGTGAATAGAGTAAAATCGAATGTTCTGAGGCTCTCGTCTCCGCAATTCGAAGGTGTAAATGTTAGGAAATACCACATTATGGCCACTAGGTGGCACTGAGGATCGTACTTTTGTTCCTGTGAAGGTCGGCGCCCTCTAGTGGCCATAATGTGGCATTTCCCCCAGTTACACATCTGAAAACCCCCCGAGAACATTCAATATTGGACCCTTCCGACAGAAACAAATATAAATGCAGCTTCGATGGGCGGGGCATCTATGCAAATTTCTTTATAAACTCCTCCCGTTCCTGACAATTTATATTCAGAGGTAGAGAATTCAGGGAGGTGCCGATCCTGCAGTGCGGCTTCCGAAGGAGGCGGCGTGCGTCGGCCCTTTAAAAGGCGCGGCCCTTCTGTTTGCTGAGCTTCTTCTTATATGACACGTGCATGGCGACGCCCACGACCAGACACCCCAGAGCCACGCCCCCGATGGAGGCCACGATCACCGACCACATGGGCACCTGGTCTCCCTTATCTTCTTCTACTTTCTCAGGTTCCACGACGTCCTGAGGAAGACCGCTGTTCTTCAGGGTGAAGAGGTACGGGTGGTCCTGGAAAGATGCAACGTGATAGGAGGAGGTGCAGCTTCGCCCCGCCCACTCCACACAACTTAAAGGGCAAGTCCCCAAATCACACCTCCACAAACAACCCCCCCCAGATCACTTCTCCACAAACACCCCCCCCAGATCACGTCTCCACAAACACCCCCCCCAGATCACGTCTCCACAAACCCCCCCCCAGATCACGTCTCCACAAACAACCCCCCCAGATCACTTCTCCACAAACACCCCCCCCCAGATCACGTCTCCACAAACAACCCCCCCAGATCACTTCTCCACAAACACCCCCCCCAGATCACGTCTCCACAAACCCCCCCCCCCCAGATCACGTCTCCACAAACAACCCCCCCAGATCACTTCTCCACAAACACCCCCCCCCCAGATCACGTCTCCACAAACAACCCCCCCAGATCACGTCTCCACAAACCCCCCCCCAGATCACGTCTCCACAAACACCCCCCCCAGATCACGTCTCCACAAACAACCCCCCCAGATCACATCTCCACCAACAACTCCCCCCCAAATCACGTCTCCACAAACACCCCCCCCAGATCACATCTCCACAAACAACCCCCCCAAATCACGTCTCCACAAACAACTCCCCCCCAGATCACGTCTCCACAAACAACCCCCACACAGAACTTCTTATTGCTCCCCTCCCTGCTGCCATATTCTCCCCCAGGCTGGCTGCCTGTCCAGGAATGGAGAGAAGAGCGCCCTTCACATCTGGTGGGAGGAGCTGACCAGGGAAGGTGGAGCCATGGTCACCCCAGGGCATCAGGTGATCCTCCAAAGGCATAGAAATGCCACCTGAAGCAGAGGGCGCTCTTCACCTCCTCGGGGGCGGGGTTTACTTACATTGGTGGGACATTTCAGGCTGCTCCGGTCGTAGGTGTAGTTGTTGTAGTCGGTTTTCTGTCCAACCGGCTCCAGCTGGGAATGCAAAACAAAGAGAAACAACAAGTTGGTTCATCAGGGGCCACATTACCAATCTTGGGGCCCCATACAGTCCCCCCCCCATGCACTTTAACCCAGGGCTTGACAAATTTGCTTTGAATCTAGGAGCCAGCTAAAAAAGTTAGGCGCCATTTTTTTTGTTGGTATGACTCATTGATGAGCCCCAGTGTCGTTACTTGGGTTGGGATCACCCCCCTCTCTCATTAAAGACCCACCCACTAAGTACAGACCCCCCTCTCTCATTAAAGACCCACCCACTAAGTACAGACGCCCCTCTCTCATTAAAGACCCACCCACTAAGTACAGACCCCCCTCTCTCATTAAAGACCCACCCACTAAATACAGACCCCCTCTCTCATTAAAGACCCATTAAGTACAGACCCCCCTCTCTCATTAAAGACCCACTTACTAAGTACAGACCCCCCTCTTTCATTAAAGTCACTTGAATGTCGTCCAGTTTAAGTCTGCTTGTACTGTAACACAGAATGTAGCCCAGCGCCCCCTAGTGTTCGGCTGAGGGACCCAACGTACCATGTTATTCCACAGCGCCTTCGCCATTTCCGCGTGTCCGCGTTCGTGGAAGTGGAAGCAGTCTTTGGAGAAGTAGCTCACGTCCGGCTGTCCCAGCTGAGAAAAGATTGGAATTCAATGAATTAAAAACATAAAATGTGAGTGTAGACACAGCTTCCCCGTTCTTCACTGTGGCGCCGTCATCGATCGTCTGTTCCCTGATATAGGGAACCACAATCGATGACGTCACACCTACAGCCACACCCCCCTACAGTTAGAAACACATATGAGGTCACATATAACACCTAGTGGTTAACGCCCAAACTGCAATTGTCATTTTCACAGTAATCAGTGCATTTTTATAGCATTTTTCGCTGTGAAAATGACACTGGTCCCAAAAATGTGTCAAAATTGTCCATTGTGTCCGCCATAATGTCGCAGTTACGAAAAAAATCACTGATTGCCGCCATTAGTAGTAAAAAAATAAAAATAATAATAAAAATGCAATAAAACTCTCCCCTATTTTGTAAACGCTATACATTTTGCGCAAAGCAACCGATAAACGCTTATTGGGATTTTTTTTTTTTTTTACCAATAATAGGTAGAAGAATACGTATCGGCCTAAACCGAGGAAAAAATGTTTTTTTTATATATTTTTGGGGGGATATTTATTATAACAAAAAGTAATAAATATTGATTTTTTTTTTCAAAATTGTCGCTCTATTTTTGTTTATAGCGCAAAAAATAAAAAACCGCAGAGGTGATCAAATACCACCAAAATAAATCTCTATTTGTGGGGGGAAAAAAAGGACGCCATTTTTGTTTGGGTGCCGCGTCGCACGACCGCGCAATTGTCAGTTAAAGCGCCGCAGCGCCGAATCGCAAAAACTTACCTGCATAATGGTCCGGGGCTTAAGTGGTTAAAATGCAGTTTCAGTGGGCGGGGCACCTACGCAAATTTCGTTATAAACTCCTCCCATTACTGAGAATTTATATTCAGAGGAAGAGAATTCAGGGAGGTGCGAATACTGATGAATGATATCAATGAGAAATGTGAGACTTACGTTGTCAACGGGCACAACTGTGTTCCTGAAGAAGGGCTGCGCCACCGCGGCGAAATCCTCCCGCCCCCTGTACTTTTCTGGCAATCGAGCCAAGTGAGTCTGACCAGAAAGAGAAGAAGAATCAAATAAAGAATCAAATGTTACAGTATTATAAATTCCCAATTAATCTGCCCCCCCCCCGATAACGACCTCGGATCGCCTACAGAATAAATAAAAACTGATCTCAAACGTATCGGAATTATTGCCGATCTGCGATCATCGATCCTTCAGTAAATATGGATCTTATATGGAAACATTGTAATTCTCTAAGAGGCGGGATTCTGCGACGGATTCCATTTGTGGTTTTAGGTCCAGATACACTCCGATACATTCCGTGTGCGACAGAAATAAATCTGCACTGGAAAAAATCTAACTACAGTGATCGGAAAAAAAAAAATTGGATCGGCTGCTGATTCTGTGACAAAGAAACGATCGGTCTCTATAATTTTATTGGTCAGGTTTTTTATAACGGTGAGAGAATCACGAAAAAAATATCCAGGAAAAAGCATTTCATAAAAGTTATAAATTGATTTGCATTTTAATGAGTGAAATAAGTATGTGAACCCCCGATCAATCAGCGAGATTTCTCCCTCCCGGGTGTCTTCTAGACGGGCAACAAGCTGAGATTAGGAGCACTCTCTCTCTCTCTCTCTCTCTTAAAGGGAGTGCTCCTAATCTCAGCTTGTTTCCTGTATAAAAGTCACCTGTCCACAGAAGCAATTAGGTTCCAATCTCTCCACCGTGGCCAAGACCAAAGGTCTGTCCAAGGATGTCGGGGAGAAGATTGGAGACCTACACAAGGCTGGGATGGGCAAGAACAAGACCCTCGCCAAGCAGCTTGGTGGGAGGAGACAACAGCTGGTGGATCATTCACAAATGTAAGAGACACAAAATAACGGTCACTCTCCCTCGGTCTTAGGGTTGCCACCTCATTCCTTTAAACCCTAAAATCTTCATTAATTTTTGGTTTGGTTTGGTTTTTCCCCACCTTTTTGGGGACCAAATAATTCAAGTGGGGGGAGAATGTAGCCATGAAGTACACGGGTTCTGAGGCTGATAAGGCACCGAGGGAGTTTAATCTCCACCTTAATCAGCCTCAGAACCAGTGTACTTCATGGCTACATTCTCCCCCCACTTCAATTCTTTGGTCCCCATAGAGGTGGGAATATTGCACTAACCAAACATTAATGAAAAAAAAAGAGGTGTTAAGGTGTAAAGGGATGAGGTGCTAACCCTACTCAGTCTGGGGCTCCATACAAGATCTCCCCTCGTGGAGGTTCAATGATCATGAGAACGGTGAGGAATCCGCCCAGAACTACACGGGAGAATCTTGTCACTGATCTCAGCTGGGACCATCGTCACCAAGAAAACAATCGCTAACACACAACACCGGGAGGGACTGAAATCCTGCAGCCCCCGCAAAGGCCCCCCGATCAGGAAATCACATGTACAGCCCGTCTGAAGTCTCCTAATGAACATCTGAATGATTCAGAGGAGAACTGGGGGAAAGTGTTGTGGACAGAGGAGGCCGAAATGCATCTCTTTGGCATCAACACAACTTGCCATGTTTGGAGGAGGAGGAATGCTGCCTATGACCCCAAGGACACCATCCCCCACCGTCATACATGGAGAACACCATCCCCCACCGGGTTTTCTAGACTCTCAAAAACCGGTCGTGTGTACGCGGCATGACACTCTCTGGAAGCTTGGAGCAATGATCTCAGAGCTCAGTCCGGGGGCACAAGTCATTGCTGAGAGTCACTCTGCCGTAGAAGAGCGCCCCCGTCACATCCTTTAGAACCCCCCCCCCCCCTGGTCACAGAAGAGCGCCCCGCCTTGGTCACATCCTTAAGAAGAGCGCCCCCCCTGGTTACATCCTTTACAACAGTTGTCTCCAAACTGCGGGCCGAGGGCCGGATGCGGCCCTTTGCTTGCCTTTATCCGGCCCTTGGGGCACTATCCCTCCCACTGATACGAGACACTATTCTGCTATTTGACACAGACAGTGGAGCACCATTTCTCCCACTGACACCACTAATCGGGCATTATTCCTCCCTATGATACCAACGATGGGGCACTATTCCTCCCCCTACCAGATGTTTACTCCCACTGTTGCCAGGAAAATGTTCACTCCCACTGGCCAAATTCCAGCCCTCCAAGAGTCTGAAGGACAATAAACCGGCCCTTTGTTTAGAATGTTTGGAGACCCCTGCTTTAGAAGAGCGCCCCCCCTGGTCACATCCTTTAGAAGAGCGCCTTCCCCCGGTCACATCCTTTAGAAGAGCGCCCCCCCGGTCACAGAAGATCGCCCCCCCTGGTCACATCCTTTAGAAGAGCGCCCCCCCGTCACATCCTTTAGAAGAACGCCCCCCGGTCACATCCTTTAGAAGGACGCCCCCCGGTCACAGAAGATCGCCCCCTCCGGTCACATCCTTTAGAAGAGCGCCCCCCGGTGACATCCTTTAAAAGAGCGCCCCCCCGGTCACATCCTTTAGAAGAGCGCCCCCTCCGGTCACATCCTTTAGAAGAGCGCCCCCCCCGGTCACATCCTTTAGAAGAGCGCCCCCCCCCGGTCACATCCTTTAGAAGAGCGCCCCCAGTCACATCCTTTAGAAGAGCGCCCCCTCCGGTCACATCCTTTAGAAGAGCGCTCCCCGGTCACATCCTTTAGAAGAGCGCCCCCCAGTCACATCCTTTAGAAGAGCCCCCCCCCCCCGGTCACATCCTTTAGAAGAGCGCCCCCCGGTCACATCCTTTAGAAGAGCGCCCCCTCCGGTCACATCCTTTAGAAGAGCGCTCCCCGGTCACATCCTTTAGAAGAGCGCCCCCCAGTCACATCCTTTAGAAGAGCCCCCCCCCGGTCACATCCTTTAGAAGAGCGCCCCCCGGTCACATCCTTTAGAAGAGCGCCCCCCCCCCCCCCCCCCGGTCACATCTTTTAGAAGAGCGCCCCCCCCCGGTCACATCCTCACCTGCAGATCTCTGTTGAATTTCTTGATCTGGTTCAGCTCTGGAGATCCGTCTCGAGGATTTATGAAGCACGGACAAGCGTTGCTGCGGGGGGGGGGGGGGGACAAATGAATTTGTTGTATTACAAGAGCAGTTCAGTGGAAGATACAAGAAGCACAAGATGTACAGAGGAGCACTTTGCCTGAGGAGCAGCGTGTAAGGTGTGGCCCTAGAGCAGGGGTTCTCAACCTTTCTAGTGCCGTGACCCCTTGATAACATTTCCCAAGCTGTGGGGACCCCTAACAGTAAAATGATTTTTGTAGCGTGGGTGGTCAGCACCTAAGACAAGTAATTTGCACCCCTAACCCACGGACATTTAGTGCTCTCTGAGACCCCTTATGGTACATTTTAGGATGTACCCCTCTTTCTTTGTGTTCTCCTTTCTTCCCCTTTTATCCTAATTTTAGTCCCCCCCATCCCTCTCTCTAGCTGTGTTTCTTGTTCTTTCCCTCCCTTTTTCTTTCTTCCTCCCCCTCTTTTCCTCTCCCTTCCATGTATTCTCTATTTTTTTATTCCTTCTCTTACTCCTTGGTGGGGGGCGGGGGGACTGGTATCAGTGGCAGTGCTGGCGGGGGGGGACTGGTATCAGTGGCAGTGCTGGCGGGGTGCGGGGGGGACTGGTATCAGTGGCAGTGCTGGCGGGGGTGCGGGGGGGACTGGTATCAGTGGCAGTGCTGGCGGGGGTGCGGGGGGGACTGGTATCAGTGGCAGTGCTGGCGGGGGTGCGGGGGGGGACTGGTATCAGTGGCAGTGCTGGCGGGGGGGGGGCTGGTATCAGTGGCAGTGCTGGCGGGGGAGCGGGGGGGACTGGTATCAGTGGCAGTGCTGGCGGGGGGGGGCTGGTATCAGTGGCAGTGCTGGCGGGGGTGTGGGGGGGGCTGTTATCAGTGGCAGTGCTGGCGGGGGGGGCTGGTATCAGTGGCAGTGCTGGCGGGGGTGCGGGGGGGGACTGGTATCAGTGGCAGTGCTGGCGGGGGGGGGGCTGGTATCAGTGGCAGTGCTGGCGGGGGTGCGGGGGGGGACTGGTATCAGTGGCAGTGCTGGCGGGGGTGCGGGGGGGACTGGTATCAGTGGCAGTGCTGGCGGGGGAGCGGGGGGGACTGGTATCAGTGGCAGTGCTGGCGGGGGGGGGCTGGTATCAGTGGCAGTGCTGGCGGGGGTGTGGGGGGGGCTGGTATCAGTGGCAGTGCTGGCGGGGGGGGCTGGTATCAGTGGCAGTGCTGGCGGGGGTGCGGGGGGGACTTGTATCAGTGGCAGTGCTGGCGGGGGAGCGGGGGGGACTGGTATCAGTGGCAGTGCTGGCGGGGGAGCGGGGGGGACTGGTATCAGTGGCAGTGCTGGCGGGGGTGCGGGGGGGGGACTGGTATCAGTGGCAGTGCTGGCTGGGGTTCGGGGGGGACTGGTATCAGTGGCAGTGCTGGCGGGGGTGCGGGGGGGACTGGTATCAGTGGCAGTGCTGGCGGGGGTGCGGGGGGGGGACTGGTATCAGTGGCAGTGCTGGCGGGGGTGCGGGGGGGGACTGGTATCAGTGGCAGTGCTGGCGGGGGTGCGGGGGGGACTGGTATCAGTGGCAGTGCTGGCGGGGGGGGGCTGGTATCAGTGGCAGTGCTGGCGGGGGAGCGGGGGGGACTGGTATCAGTGGCAGTGCTGGCGGGGGAGCGGGGGGGGACTGGTATCAGTGGCAGTGCTGGTGGGGGGGGGGGCTGGTATCAGTGGCAGTGCTGGCGGGGGGGGGCTGGTATCAGTGGCAGTGCTGGCGGGGGAGCGGGGGGGAGTGGTATCAGTGGCAGTGCTGGTGGGGGGGGGGCTGGTATCAGTGGCAGTGCTGGCGGGGGGGGGCTGGTATCAGTGGCAGTGCTGGCGGGGGGGGGGGGGCTGGTATCAGTGGCAGTGCTGGCGGGGGCTGGTATCAGTGGCAGTGCTGGCGGGGGGGGGGGGGGGGGGCTGGTATCAGTGGCAGTGCTGGCGGGGGGGGGGGCTGGTATCAGTGGCAGTGCTGGCGGGGGGGGGGGGCTGGTATCAGTGGCAGTGCTGGCGGGGGGGGGGGGCTGGTATCAGTGGCAGTGCTGGGGGGGGGGGGGGAGTTCTGATCGGCCAACTTAAGGTGCTCTTGATGAAGGTCATCTGCTGATCTGAGAACTGTAGTGGGGACTTTTATTGGCAACTCTCATCACAGGTAGTGCTACTCAAAGGCCCGGATTCATTCACAGACATCGGCGCACATTTTTCCCGCCGTAGCGTATCTCTTTTACGCTATGCCGGCGCAACGTGGAGAGGCAAGCGTGGGATTCACAAAGCAAATGCTCCCAACTCTGCGCCGGCGTAGCGTATATTTCGTAGGCGTAAGTCGGTGTAAGTAAGTGGGCTGAAAGTGGGCGTGACCCCATGCAAATGATGGGCCGGGCGCCAGACAAGTACTTAAAATGATCTGCGCATGCGTCGGGACATGGGCGTATCCACCTGCGCATGCGCACAACCACGTCGGAACAACTGCCTAAGATACGCCGGATCGCTGTGTACGCCGTGAACGTAACCTACGCCCAGCCACGCCCACGCCGGCCCATATTCACAGACGTCCAACGCACAATACGTAGGCGTCTCTCCCTCATTTGCATATTTGAATAGAAAATCAATGGGAGCGCCACATGCGTCCAGCGTAAATCTGCGCCCACTCTACGCCGGCATAGGCAAGTTACGCCGTCGGTGGGATGAAGTCTGTTTTTAGGCGTATCTTAGTTTGTGGGTCCGGCGCACAGATACGACGGCGCATATTTGTACTTACGCGGCGTATCTGGAGGTACAAGTGCTTTGTGAATGCGGGCCGCTGTGTCTCCAGCTCTGGTGTCCCTCGCCTCGCCGCACTGACACCTCTATGCCAAATTTATGAGATCGGGTCTCCTCCAGCCCCTCCCACTTCACATTCCTCATCAGTCAGCTGACCTCCTCTACTCCCATCCCCCCATCCGCTGCCGTGAACTGAATGGGCGGCTGCGAAGAGGCCCAGTGGGCGGCCACAGGCTCCAGGAACAGCCCTGTTGGGGGGTTGCGAAAAGGCTGGAAGAGCGGCGAGGGGTCCAGGAACAGCCCAGGATTTGGTGACCCCTGGAAAATCATCATTCGACCCCCAAGGCCATCTTAATAGCATCATGGGCCCCTGGGCAAAGTAATGCTCTGGGGCCCTACAATACAATGCAGACAGCGCAGGTAAACAGACCAGATATCCCCCCAGCACTCTGACCCCTCTACACCCCAGATATCCCCCCACAGCACTCTGACCCCTCTACACCCCAGATATCCCCTGCACTCTGACCTCTCTACACCCCAGCACTCTGACCCCTCTACACCCCAGATATCCCCCCAGCACTCTGACCCCTCTACACCCCAGATATCCCCCCAGCACTCTGACCCCTCTACACCCCAGATATCCCCCCAGCACTCTGACCCCTCTACACCCCAGATATCCCCCAGCACTCTGACTCCTCTACACCCCAGATATCCCCCCCAGCACTCTGACCCCTCTACACCCCAGATTTCCCCTCAGCATTCGGACCCCTCTACACCTCAGATATCCCCCCAGCACTCTGACCCCTCTACACCCCAGATATCCCCCCAGCACTCTGACCTCTCTACACCCCAGATATCCCCCCAGCACTCTGACCCCTCTACACCCCCAGATATCCCCCCAGCACTCTGACCCCTCTACACCCCAGATATCCCCCCAGCACTCTGACCCCTCTACACCCCAGATATCCCCCCAGCACTCTGACCCCCCTACACCCCAGATATCCCCCCAGCACTCTGACCCCTCTACACCCCTACACCCCATATCCCCCAGCACTCTCTGACCTCTCTACACCCCCAGATATCCCCCCAGCACTCTGACCCCTCTACACCCCAGATATCCCCCCTGCACTCTGACCCCTCTACACCCCAGATATCCCCCCAGCACTCTGACCCCTCTACATTCCCAGATGTCCCCCCAGCACTCTGACCCCTCTACACCCCAGATATCCCCCCAGCACTCTGACCCCTCTACATCCCAGATATCCCCCCAGCACTCTGACCCCTCTACACCCCAGATATCCCCCCAGCACTCTGACCCCTCTACACCTACCACACCCCAGATATCCCCCCAGCACTCTGACCCCTCTACACCCCAGATATCAGCATATCCCCCACCAGCAGCACTCTGACCCCTCTACACCCCAGATATCCCCCCAGCACTCTGACCCCTCTACACCCCAGATTCCCCCTCAGCATTTGGACCCCTCTACACCTCAGATATCCCCCAGCACTCTGACCCCTCTACACCTCAGATATCCCACCAGCACTCTGACCCCTCTACACCCCAGATATCCCCCCAGCACCCTGACCCCTCTACACCCCAGATATCCCCCCGCACTCTGACACCTCTGACCCCTCTACATCCTCCCTCTACACTCTCTACACCTCAGATATCCCCCCAGCACTCTGACTCCTCTACACCCCAGATATCCCCCCAGCACTCTCACCCCTCTACACCCCAGAAACCCCCCCAGCACTCTGACCGACCCCTCTACACCTCAGATATCCCCCAGCATTTGGACCCCTCTACACCCCAGATATCCCCCCCAGCACTATGACCCCTCTACACCCCCAGATATCCCCCCAGCACTCTGACCCCTCTACACCCCAGATATCCCCCCCAGCACTATGACCCCTCTACACCCCAGATATCCCCCCAGCACTCTGACCTCTCTACACCCCAGATATCCCCCCAGCACTCTGACCCCTCTACACCCCAGATATCCCCCCAGCACTCTGACCCCTCTACACCCCAGATATCCCCCAGCACTCTGACCCCTCTACACCCCAGATATCCCCCCAGCACTCTGACCCCTCTACATCCCAGATATCCCCCCAGCACTCTGACCCCTCTACACCCCAGATATCCCCCCCAGCACTCTGACGACCCCTCTACACCCCAGATATCCCCCCAGCACTCTGACCCCTCTACTACATCCCAGATATCCCCCCAGCACTCGACATGACCCCTCTACACCCCAGATATCCCCCCAGCACTCTGACCCCTCTACACCCCAGATATCCCCCCATCCCCCCACACTCTGACCCCTCTACACCCCAGATATCCCCCCAGCAGCACTCTGACCCCCCTCTACACCCCAGATATCCCCCAGCACTCTGACCCCTCTACACCCCAGATATCCCCCCAGCACTCTGACCCCTCTACACCCCAGATATCCCCCCAGCACTCTGACCCCTCTACACTACACCCCAGATATCCCCCAGCATTTGGACCCCTCTACACCCCAGATATTTCTTCAGCAATCTGACCCCTCTACACCCCAGATATCCCCCCAGCACTATGACCCCTCTACACCCCAGATATCCCCCCAGCACTATGACCCCTCTACACCCCAGATATCCCCCCCAGCACTCTGACCCCTCTACACCCCAGATATCCCCCCAGCACTCTGACCCCTCTACACCCCAGATATCCCCCCAGCACTATGACCCCCTCTACACCCCAGATATCCCCCCAGCACTCTGACCCCTCTACACCCCAGATATCCCCCCAGCACTCTGACCCCTCTACAACCCAGATATCCCCCCAGCACTCTGACCCCTCTACATCCTGCTTTGGGGGAAAGTGCAAGGGGCCCCCCCATGCAGCTGGGGCCCCTGGGCAGTGCCCAGGTGTGCCCTTTCATTAAGACAGCCCTGCCTAGAGGCAGCTGCAACACATGATGAGGGTGGTCCTTTTATGGTCCACTGCCCTACTGGTCTGGTTCAAGGATTTTTGACACCCTAGGCGAATCCTCATCTGGGGGTCAAAAAGACGTCACATCTCATATTTACACTAAAATGAAATAAAAATGTTGTCATTTGAAAAAAATTACAAAAAAATGTCCTTTGAGAGCTATGGGGTGGAAGTAACGATTTGACCGGCTTTCCTCTTGCATGGTATGGAGATGGGGGGGGCCATCTTCCCTTCACTCGTCCCATACCCACCACGAGAGAGGACCCGATCGCCTCCGCGGTTACTGACGGCTCCGAAAGCGACGGAGGGCACGGGAGAGCGGCGGGAGGGGGGGGGGGGGACCTCTCCCGCCGCCGATAACGGTGATCTCGCGGCGAATCTGCCGCAGAGACCCCCATCATCTTAAACCGGACCACCGCCTGAAGAAGAGGAGACCGGTGTTATGGTAGGTAGCTCCTGCCGTAACAGAGATATCCCTCTTCAAACAGCCGACGTATATCGGCGTGCGGCGGTCCTGAAGTGGTTAATGAGTGTTACTGTTACTGAAGGTTTTATAGATATTCATTCATATGGTGCCAAATTGTTCATCAGAACACTGAACCAGCCAAATCAGTCCTCACCGCCATTCTATCATCCCTACAAAAGGTTTACGGAGCTCAATAGCTTCAGCTTCAAGTTACAGGCATATACTTCCTAGGCTTGCTCCAAGTCCGGATAAAGGCAGGATGAGAGAGACTGCAGACTGTACCTATCTTACGTTGTTAGTGGTGATCTCTCCCAGATTTCTGTCCTCGCAGGTTCTCTTTATGGTCTCAGCCAATAGGGCTCACAAGGCGGTGTTAGCCCCGTTGTTGGAAGACATCACAAGCTTGCTAGTAAAGGAGACTCAACACTTACGGTTTTAAGAGGCTGCAGCCAATGGGTCGGCGGTCACCGAGCGGCAGTCCTTCTATCTCCATGATCTCCACCAGGTTTGATGAAAGCGCGAGGAACCTGAGGAGAAACCAATCAGAAGCTGATGATT
>JAJQKJ010001984.1:0-69519 GCA_029574335.1 Rana kukunoris | reverse complement strand
AAATGAAATATTCCTTTAAAATATCTTGCCTGGGGGCTCTCCTTAGCCTGCCTGTAAATTAGTGAGATTTTCTCATGTTCATAATAGTCCCGCAGCAAAATTACATTTCTAAAGGAAAAAATGTAATTTAAAAATGCTTGCGGCTATAATGTATTGCTGGATCCTGGCAATATACATAAAAAGGAATTGAAAAAATCTGCGCCAAATGCAAGATCATCCTGGCCCTCCTATGTGAATGAGTTAGGGTTACATTGCGATGTCCATGCCATCTTCAATCACAGCATCCGACGGAGGGGGGCGGGATCTGGGGGGCCTCCCTTTGTTAAAGGGGATTTCCAGATTCCGATTCCGATAAGCCCCCCTCTCACAGACCCCCACAAGCCCCCCTGCCCCAAAGTACCTCCCCATGTTGAGGGCATGTGGCCTGGTATGGTTCAGGAGGCGGCCTGCCAGGTTGCGTGCTCAGATAAGGGTCTGGTTTTTTAAAACTTTGGCGCGGAGTTACCCTTAAAATCCATAAAATCCATACCATACCAGACCTAAAGGGCCTGGTATGGATTTTGGGGGGACCCCCACACCATTTTTTTTTTTTTACATTTTGGCACGGGCTTCCCCTTAACCACTTCAATACATATTTTACTGTATATACTACACTGCCTGAATATAGATTCTACACTGAATATCTAATCTACACTACATGCAGAGTATATACTAGGCTATATATATATATAGATATATAGATATATAATATACAGTGCGGAAAATAAGTATTTGAACACCTGCTATTTTGCAAGTTCTCCCACTTGGAAATCATGGAGGGGTCTGAAATTATCATCGTAGGTGCATGTCCACTGTGAGAGACATAATAAAATAAAAAAAATTCCAGAAATCACAATGTATGATTTTTTTTAACGATTTATTTGTATGATACAGCTGCAAATAAGTATTGAACACCTGAGAAAATCAATGTTAATATTTGGTACAGTAGCCTTTGTTTGCAATTACAGAGGTCAAACGTTTCTTGTCGTTTTTCACCAGGTTTGCACACACTGGAGGAGGGATTTTGGCCCACTCCTCCACACAGATCTTCTCTAGATCAGTCAGGTTTCTGGGCTGTCGCTGAGAAACACGGAGTTTGAGCTCCCTCCAAAGATTCTCTATTGGGTTTAGGTCTGGAGACTGGCTAGGCCACGCCAGAACCTTGATATGCTTCTTACAGAGCCACTCCTTGGTTATCCCTGGATGTGTGCTTCGGGTCATTGTCATGTTGGAATCTCGCAATACATGGCCCCGGTCATCATCTCCTTAATACAGTGCAGTCGTCCTGTCCCATGTGCAGAAAAACACCCCCAAAGCATGATGCTACCACCCCCATGCTTCACAGTAGGGATGGTGTTCTTGGGATGGTACTCATCATTCTTCTTCTTCCACCAAACACAGTTAGTGGAATTATGACCAAAAATTCTATTTTGGTCTCATCTGACCACATGACTTTCTCCCATGACTCCTCTGGATCATCCAAATGATCATTGGCAAACTTAAGACGGGCCTTGACATGTGCTGGTTTAAGCAGGGGAACCTTCCGTGCCATGCATGATTTCAAACCATGACGTCTTAGTGTATTACCAACAGTAACCTTGGAAACGGTGGTCCCAGCTCTTTTCAGGTCATTGACCAGCTCCTCCCGTGTAGTCCTGGGCTGATTTCTCACACTTTCTTAGGATCATTGAGACCCCACGAGGTGAGATTTTGCATGGAGCCCCAGTCCGAGGGAGATTGACAGTCATGCTTAGCTTCTTCCATTTTCTAATGATTGCTCCACAGTGGACCTTTTTTCACCAAGCTGCTTGGCAATTTCCCTGTAGCCCTTTCCAGCCTTGTGGAGGTGTACAATTTTGTCTCTAGTGTCTTTGGACAGCTCTTTGGTCTTGGCCATGTTAGTAGTTGGATTCTTACTGATTGTATGGGGTGGACAGGTGTCTTTATGCAGCTAATGACCTCAAACAGGTTTAGGATAATATCCATTTAGGATAATAAATGGAGTGGAGGTGGACATTTTAAAGGCAGACTAACAGGTCTTTGAGGGTCAAATTCTAGCTGATAGACAGTGTTCAAATACTTCTTTGCACTGTATCATACAAATAAATAGTTAAAAAATCATAAATTGTGATTTCTGGATTATTTTTTTTTTGGATTATGTCTCTCACAGTGGACATGCACCTACGATGACAATTTCAGACCCCTCCATGATTTTCAAGTGGAGAACTTGCAAAATAGCAGGGTGTTCAAATACTTATTTTCCGCACTATATATATTTATATAAATATATATATATATCTATATATAATGGAAACGTGGTAGTGTAGCGCTCAGAATAACAAAATATAACTGTAAAGGCTATACATATACATAAAGTGTGAAACACAAAAAGTGATCTGTGCATCAACATGAAAATAATGACATGACTAATAAAATTGAAATAAAGTTCATGAAATAAAGTTCATAAATTTCCAGTGACACAAATGATGCTTGATGTATCAGAAGTGAAAAAGAAAAAATCCCACCACCGGTGAAGATGCAGGCTTACCAGATGAAAAGGACTCTGAGAAACTTATATTTCTAGAGTCAGTCAGGCTTGGTATATGCTCAGATCTTGATATAAGGTGTTCCTCAGGAAAGGGATCAGCAGATATCTGTGGTGTAGATTCCAATGGCCCCGAGACTTGATAAGAGTATATACAGATGAAAGTAAGGCGCATGTCAATAAATGGTGGCAATAATGGAGTCGTCCCTGAAGCGTTTCGTGTCATTACACGTTCTCAAAGGGGATACCCTTTGAGAACGTGTAATGACACGAAACGCGTCAGGGACGACTCCATTATTGCCACCATCTTATTGACATGCGCCTTACTTTCATCTGTATATACCTCTTATCAAGTCTCGGGCCATTGGAATCTACACCACAGATATCTGCTGATCCCTTTCCTGAGGAACACCTTATATCAAGATCTGAGCATATACCAAGCCTGACTGACTCTAGAAATATAAGTTTCTCAGAGTCCTTTTCATCTGGTAAGCCTGCATCTTCACCGGTGGTGGGATTTTTCTTTTTCACTTCTGATACATCAAGCATCATTTGTGTCACTGGAATTTATGAACTTTATTTCATGAACTTTATTTCAATTTTATTAGTCATGTCATTATTTTCATGTTGATGCACAGATCACTTTTTGTGTTTCACACTTTATGTATATGTATAGCCTTACAGTTATATTATTTTGTTATTCTGAGCGCTACACTACCACGTTTCCATTCTGTTTTTTGCTTCTTGTTTTTCAGTAGCCGTGTTTAGCAGCCACATTTATTCATTTCTAGCAGCGCAGTTTTACATACCACCCCCATATATCTATATATATATAGATAATATATCTATATATATATAGAATAATATCTATATATATATAGATCTAATATATATATATATATAGATATATATATATATATATAGATTATATATATATATAGATATATAGATATATATCGAATACCTGCCTGCACACCACTAACTAAGCAGCCTAATCTCTCTTCATTCATTACACTATACAGCTGCCGTGCCCGTGTAAGCAGCAGCCTTTATATAGTATGGGGGCGAGCTCCCTGAGCCATGATTGGCCAAAGGGCCTTTAGCCAATTATGGCCCTCTCAGCAGAGCGCACTGTGATTGGCCAAAGCGTGTAGTCAGGTGCAAATTTCCCGCAAACGCCCCATATGTTTGGTTCGTTTTTAGAACAAATAAACACCTGATATTCGAGTCGAACTTACCTTTAACTCGAACCGCGGGCTCATCCCTAATACCGCACCATGTGTTCTTGTGTGCACTGCACTAATAAAAATGCTGCAAATCTCTTTTTATCTTCATTCATTCGGTGCATTGGCAGATTATTTCTTTGAATACACTGCCTTCACGTTATTGCAACACACCAAAATGGTAAAATGTGAATTGGCTTTTAATGTTGAGTGCTTGCATAAATAGTGTTTACATGAGTTATGTTCTGGTATTAATTACTTCTCGCAGAGATAACAGTACTTCTCATGGCAATGCCTTCATTTACATTTCTGCCCCAGAAGGAAAGCTCCATTTTTGTTCAGGTATCATCCAAGGTCAGCATGTACTTCATGAACTAAAATATTTTTTCATAGATGTAAATACTGGTCCCTTTTCATAGCCTTTATATACAGTGCAGCACTGTGTATATATGATGTCTGACACAGATCAGCCCCTGCTCACCTTGTGACTTGCTACATACAGTAATTACATTACTGCAGAACATAGTTACATTGCTGCAATCTAATTACTGGCAGAGACTTGGCTACTTATCTGGAGTCCAAGTATTACTTTAATGCTAAATGGTTTTACAGCTGTTAAAAATATATATACTGTTTTTATACATTGTGCCATGTCAAACATTAAGGTCGGAATCACACTTGTGCGGTGCGAATTTCAGCTCTGTAATCTCTGCAGATAGATAAGGGAAGTGTTCAGCAGATCCATTGCGTTTTTTCTGCGAATTTGGAGACCTGGGAGAAGTTCCGGGTGAGAGAGAGTGGGGGAGAAGTGTATTGAGCTGAATGAGAGAAATTCCTGAAGACAACTGAACACATCTGCGAATCAGCTGCGTACCCATAGGAGATAATGGGACTGAATTCGCACCTGAGCCGCACCGCAAGGCATAAAATCCGCACACGTTTTTTCTGCAATGCGCAGTGCGAATGCATCGCACATATGTGAACCAGCCTCATTGAAAACAATGTATTTAGAAATGTTCTGCGTATTAGATGCGGTTTAAGCCACACTCAATTCGCATAGGTGTGAATCCGGCCTTAGGAATTAATTTTTGTAGGCTTGTACAGCCAAAGCTCATTTGGCTGTACTTCTCCTGTGGATCACAGGAAAGCAGAACCCATTTTCCAAAAGAGCGGGCTGAAGTCCGCTCTCTGCTGATGTCACAGAGTCGATACAGGTTCCGGCGTCATCTTGACCATCCATCCAGATCCCTGGACTGGCACTTGGCTCAGCCTCTCAGCAAGCCGCTGGGAACCGGAGCCAGACGCTCCACAGCTCAGCGTTCCAGTGAGTGTGTGGGGGGGGGGTAGAGCAGAGAGCTGCTGACTAAGGCCTCGTACACACCAGTAAATCTATCTGTTCAAATCGGTCGAACAGATCTGTCTGCTGTCTGCAGTGCTGACGTGCGGTGAGTGCGCTGACGTGTCGGTGACGTGGCGGTGACGTTGACGACGCCGCCACGTCACCGCACCAGGAAGTAAAACACTTCCGCGCATGCGTCGAAATCATTCGGTGCGTGTGCGAGAAGACATGTCTGCTGGTTAGCATACTAACCAGCAGACATGTCGGGCGGACGGGTTCCCAGCCGACAGATTTCAAAGCATGCTGCGCTTAAAATCTGTCGGGTGGCCAAATCCGTCGGCTTGCCCGTACACACGGTCAAATCTGTTTGCTGGACGGTCGGCGCCGACCGTTTCCAGCAGACAGATTTGTTCATGTGTACGAGGCCTAACAGTCAGCAGCTCTCTGCTTGGTGAACTTTGAATACAGAGCAATCAGCTGTGTTTGATCGCTCGGTTCTCAGTGTAGAGTTGCCAGGGGGACAGATGCAGCATCAGGCCAATGTTGCATCCACCTAGGTAAATATGAATAAAAAAAAAACATACCTCTCTTTAAATTATTTGTTAATTTTAACAGTGCAACAAGTGAGTTGCCTGTCTTCTTTGTCTAACCACTAGTCAAGAGTCAGTATAGGGAAGTAAGCGTTTTGGAAATGTAGTTATACTTACAAATAATGCTGTTTAAAAAAAAAAAAACACCACCACTTTCAACAACAACTGCATCTAAAATTGTTAATCAAGTTGATACAGATAGCCTCCTTCACATGGTCGGGTTGGTGTGACCGGGTCATATAATCAGAAACACCCGTCAGCCCATTTAACCGATTGGCGTCCGCCCACCGTCAAATGACGAAGGGACGGTACTGCTCTCGTTCAGGGTGGATATCATACGACGGACCCAGAACCTGGGCAGGAATGTGGTGAAAGTGCCCTGTATTGAAGTGGTTAAACTAATGGTGGGCTGGTTCACATGTAACCGCACACAGAGCAGTTAGGTGCATTTTGGGACAGATGTACATTAGGCCTTACTGGAAAATTTTAAATTTTAGCAACCACAAATTTGTGCAAAAGTTGCTGTCATGCAAACCCGTGCCCTCTTCAACAAGACTCAATCTTATCAATGCAAAGCTAACAACTTACACAAGCAGTTTTTATGCTACTACATGCCTTACAGTGTATCAAAAAGGGAATAAAGTTCTCCCAAAATAAATACATGGTTAAATGTGAATATTTATCTCACTAAACTTTAAAACCTTTATAAATATGTTGCAAAATGACATTACAATAAATTACAATCAACCTACCTGATCCATTTTTCCACCATGCATAGAACCACTTCTGTCAATGACATAAACAACATTTTTTGGCACGGCAGTCAACTTTGGTGGTGCAAAGTAGTGCACAAAATACCCATTGACAATCTACAAAAAAAGTGATAAAGATAAAAAACATCAATTGGATTTACACCTTCTAAAATCTAGACTTTATCATGTTTTTACATTAAAGATAACTTTTCTTGAAAGAAACATGGAGGCTGCCATTGAACATGTATGCAGATAAGGAATTCTGACTTTCCTGTTAACTACGTTGAAAAACTCACTTATAAACATTCAATCGTGTTCTGAAATGTTTATTTCTCATCTTTGCAAATATCAGCTTTGAATTTCAAAGACCACTGGCCTGCAAACATTTCTTTAAAGAGGTCATTAAAAAATGTATTCTTCCCAAAGCACCAGGTCTTATGCAAACAGGCCAGCAGATTAGGGCTGCAACTAACGATTATTTTCATAATCGATTAGTTGGCCGTTTATTGTTTTGATTAATCGGATAATAGCCTTAAAAAAAAAATTAAAATTTTCAATTTTTTGGGGCCAATTTGTTGTTGGGCAGATTACAAAACACAAATTTCCGCAAAAAAACACATTACATGCTTTTCTGCATCTTCTCCATTGAAGTATATTGAATCAAAAAAACAAAATAGCATTGTTTTGCTTTAACCACTTGCTTACTGGGCACATACACCCCCCTCCTGCCCAGGTGAAATTTCAGTTTCCGGCATTGCGTCGCTTTAACTGACAATTGCGCAGTCGTGCGACGTGGCTCCCAAACAAAATTGACGTCCTTTTTTCCCCACAAGTACCACAAGTTTGGTGGTATTTGATCGCCTGTGCGGTTTTTATTTTTTGCGCTATAAACAAAAAAGAGCGACAATTTTGAAGAAAAATACAATATTTTTTACTTGTTGCTATAATAAATATCCCAATTCAAAAAAAAAAAACATTTTTTTCTCAGTTTAGGGCGATACGTATTCTTCTACATATTTTTGGGGAAAAAAAATATATAAATCGCAATAAGCGACTGGTTTGCGCAAAAGTAATTACAGTATAAATGTGACTGGCATTGAAGGGGTTAACACTAGGGGGTGAGGAAGGGGTTAAATGTGTATCCTAGGTGTGTTCTAACTGTGGGGGAAGGGGGGGGTGACTGGGGGGGGTGACCCTATGTACAAGGAACACAGATCGCTGTCTCTGTGTAAAACGGCAATGAGAGATGATCTATGAGATCATCTCTCATTCGCCCACAGATCGCATCGCAAACGGCCACTCTGACTGGCCGTTCGCCACGATCTGTGATTGGCCGTGTCCAAGGGACACAGACAACACAGGGCTTCCCTGCAGCGTGCTCTACAGCGCGCGCTGGGAACGCCCAAAGGGCGGCCGTCAGAAGACGGCATGTTGGATATTCAGACCCGCGCTGTTGCCGTCATTTGACGGTAGCGCGGGTCTGAAGTAGTTAAAAAGTCCTTGCCCTTTACAAATATGCGGCAGCTGAAAAAAAATCATGGATGTGTCCCATAGGAAAACATGTAAATGAACTGTAGTTCACTGAGGTGTGAACCCAGGCCTGAGATGTTTAGTAACTTAATGGGGTTAAAAAAACAAAAATAAGTACAAAAAGAACAAATAATCACTACTGTAAGGGGTTCATTTTTTTACTGTGGGACAATGAGAGTAATATTTACAGTAGTGATTTACTTTTTTGTACTATAAAGGGCTAATTTTAGTTGTTTTTAACCCCATTATATTACTGGGCGATTAATCGGTTATGAAAATTGATATTGATTAATTTCATAATCGATTATTTGTCGATTAATCAATTAGTTGTTTCGGCCCTACAGCAGAATATATGTCACTTGCTTACTAATCCCTCTTCTGATGTCCATGTTTTCATTATGCCTGTGAGTATGAAGGATTTAGGAAAACAGTTAAAAATGTAATATTCATCATTTTCCTAATACAGTATTTACCTTCTAAGATCCAACACACTGTTGCCAGATCTTCTTATCTGTCTGATATAAAAAGGAAGCAAAGGTCCCCCTCTCTCTTTGCAGCATTTGGACAAGAAATAAGTGAAATTCCCAGCAATCTAAAGATTTTAACCAAGGATGAATGAAGCTAATGCTGCGTACACACAATATTTTTTCATTTTTTTTTTTCGACTTCAATAAAACGATGTTGCCTACACACGATCGTGAAAAAAAGCGCGGTGATGTACAACACGTACGATGGCACTATAAAGGGGAAGTTCCATTCGGATGGCGCCAACCTTGTGACTGCTTTTGCTGATTCGGGCTTTTCAGTCTTAGTGCTTTTCAGGCTGTTACAGTGTGATTAATGTGCTATCTACATTTCGAACGCTAGTTTTACCAGAACGAGCTATCCCGTCTCATAACTTTCTTCTGAGCATGCGCAGGTTTTTCACGTCGTTAAAGCCCACACACGACCATTTTTTACAACCCGAAAAATGACATAGTTTAAAATGTCGGGCCTTACAGTGCCCATAATTGCAGCCTTATCGTGCCCATAATTGCAGCCTTACCGTGCCCTCATTGCAGCCCTGCTGTGCCCATAATTTCAGCCTTACCGTGCCCATCATTGCAGCCTGACCGTGTCCATAATTGCAGCCTTACCGTGCCCATAATTGCAGCCTTACCATGCCCTCATTGCAGCCCTGCTGTGCCCATAATTTCAGCCTTACCGTGCCCATCATTGCAGCCTGACCGTGTCCATAATTGCAGCCTTACCGTGCCCATAATTGCAGCCTTACCATGCCCTCATTGCAGCCCTGCTGTGCCCATAATTGCAGCCTTACCGTGCCCATCATTGCAGCCTGACCGTGTCCATAATTTTTTTTATCTTAATTTCTCTTTATTATTTTTTCCTCTGACAAACATTTTATATAGTTACATACTGTTGATACAAATAATTTAGTGCACTTTTACATCTACGTATAAACAACCATATATTGTGCAGATTCATTATCTACAAATGTGACCCCTCCTACCCCTCTCCCCCCCACCCTCCCTTGATATTATAAAAAAAAAAAAGGTACAGAAGGAAAGAGGAAGTATCCTAGTCTGGATTATCTATTAGTTAGTTCAAGAGAATAGTTAAGGAATAGGAGATAAGGTCCGGATAGCGCATCAAGGGGACAGGCTTGAAGCAAACGGAAAGCTAACAGGGTTTGATTTCCCTCCCTTGTTGTTCTCTGTTCAAAGGGAGCTTTGACCACACCTAGGGTCAGGGGATTCACAAGCCCATGCAGCGATCACCTCTCCAGTGGGAATCCCATTTCTCTTAACCAGGGCCCCCATATTCTTGTAAATTTGTTGTAGTTTCCTTGTTTAATGAAGGCCACCCTCTCACACCAGATCAGGACATTGATAGTTTGAACCCAGTTCTCAACAGATGGAGGAGCCTGTGCTTGCCATCTCTGTGCTATCAGCTTCCGAGCCTGGAATAGGCACCTAAGTGCGCTTTCCAAAGCTCCAGCCGGGACTCTATGATCTTCCATACCTCCTAGCAAGCAAGTTCTAACTTTTGGCTCAAGAGAGGTCTTGAAGATTTTATTGATCCTGTTTATCACTTCTATCCAATATCTAAAGAGCTTGGGACATCTCCAGAACATATGAATAAGATCCCCCGGTGCCTTACATCTAGGGCATTCATCGCTCTGTTTCCACCCGTGTCCATAATTGCAGCCTTACCGTGCCTATGATTGCAGCCTGACCGTGTCCATAATTGCAGCTTTACCGTGCCTATAATTGCAGTCACAACTCTGCCAAACTTTTCACACTCAGCTCCGTGACACAGCAATGCCCACTGTGTGTGACATGTAGAGGAGAATTGGGAAGGTGGAGGGAGGGGATGGCTGCAGCCACATTTTAACCCAAAGCGGCCCCAGGGCAGGCAGCCTGCCAGGAAATGTCCCGGTAGGCCAGTCGTGCCCATCCATGGTTCATCCGTGCCCATCCATGGTTCACCCGTGCCCATCCATGGCTTAACCGTGCATATCCATGCTCATCCATGGCTAACCTTGGCTCATCCATGGATCATCCATGCCCTTCCATTGCTCATCAATTCCCATACATGGCTCATAGATGCTCATCCTTGCTCATCCAATCTGTGCCCATTCATGACTCATCCATTTCCATCCAAGGCTCATCAGTGTCCATCCATGGTTTATCCATGCCCATCCATGGCTCACCTTTTCTCATCCATGGATCATCCGTGCCCTTCCATTGCTTATTAATGCCCATCCATGGCTCAAAGATGTTCATCCGTGCTCATCCATGACTCATCCGTGCTCATCCGTACCCATCCATGGCTCATCCATGGCTCATCTGTGCCCATCCATGGCTCACCTGTGCTAATCCATGGCTTATTTGTGCTCATTCATGCCACATCTGTGCTCATCCGTGCAACATCCATGCCAAGTCAGTGCTCATGCATGCCACATCAGTGCTCATCTGTGCCACATCCATACCACATCAGTTCACCAGTTCAGATGAGTACTGCTGTGGCATGGATGAGCATTAATGTGGTACAGATACCACATTAGTGCTCATCCATGCCACAGCAGTACTCATTAGTGCCATATCCATGCAACATCAGTGTTCATCTGTGCCACATTCATGCCACATCAGTGCTCATCCATGCCATATCAGTTCTCATATGTGCCACATCAGTATTCATTTGTGCACATCCATGCCACATCAGCTCTCATCCGTGCCACATCAGTGCTCATCAGTGCCACTACAGTGCCCACTCAGTGTCTCACAAAAGTGTAATAGGTAGTCAAATTTGATTTTAAATGTATGCCCCTAGAACACCTGCTGGTGCTCCCTGCATGTTGGGCCTCTGTATGTGGCCAGGCTGTGTAAAAGTCTCACACATGTGGTATCGCCACACTCAGGAGGAGTAGCAGAATATATTACGGGGTGTCATTTTTTCTATGTACCTGCTATGTGTTAGAAATATTGTATACATTGACAACTTTTTTCTAAAACTTGTGGAAAAAATGACACGTTCAAAAAAATCATTATGCCTTATAGCAGGGGTCCTCAAACTACGGCCCTCCAGCTGTTCAGGAACTACAATTCCCATCATGCTTAGTCATGTCTGTGAATGTCAGAGTTTTGCAATGCCTCATGGGATGTGTAGTTCCACAACAGCTGGAGGGCCGTAGTTTGAGGATCCCTGCCTTATAGCATATACAGTGGATATAAAAAGTCTACACACCCCTGTTAAAATGACAGGCTTTTGTGATGTAAAAAAATGGGACAAAGATAAATCATTTCAGAACTTTTCCCACCTTTTAATGTGACCTATAAACTCTACAACTCTACAACTTAGTGGAGGGAAGTAAAAATAAAAAAACTGTGGTTGCATAAGTGTGCACACCCTGTTATAACTGGGGATGTTCATGTGTTCGAAAAAAAGCAATCACATTCAAACTCATGTTAAATAGGAGTCAGTACTAGGGATCGGCTATCTGTTCGAGTCGAACATGAGTTAGACTCGAAAATTGTCTGTTCGCCTGTTCGCCGAACAGTGAACAATTTGGGGCAAATTTGGAAAAATCAAAAGAGAAAACAAATGCAGCCATCAAACAGAAATGTACTGGTAACCTGAAATATATTACATGTCTGTCCTTGGGTTTACAGTAGATATACTAAACAAAGTTTCGTTTCTATAGGTTCTTTACACTTTCATGGAATTTAAAAAATAAAAATTTTGTTTAAGTTTTTCAAAACCATCCAAAAACAGAACTCACCTGTATGTTTCCTGGGGATTCTCTGTTTACATCATATGTTACAATAAAATCCCCATCCATTAACGTTGATGCACAGTCAGGGCAAGAGCGTTGCTGATCTAATGTGGGTTTGAAGGAGATGTGACCCTAAAGATGGTAAAAGAAGGAGACTCATCAGTTTCTTGCTGTGAACATGGTCTCTGTTCCCCCATGGTCAAAGCCCTGTACACATGACCGGGAATACCATCAGGAAAAAAACCTTGGTTTTCCTGACGGGATTCCTGGCAAGCATGTCCTTGCAAAGCCATGTACACAGACGGCCACTCAAAAGAACCGCCGTTCTTTTGAATGGCAAGAACGCGATGATGTCATTGACTACGACGAGCCCGTGTCTTGTCACATTCCATGCCATCACCGCCATTTTGCTATACCCCACATTAACCTTGTATGCTACCGCGCATGCGTTAAAGTGTTATTGAGCAATGCGCGGTTTTTCACTGCATACAGATGACCAGTTTTCTCGGCAGGAAACACTCTGCCGGGAACCCCGACAGGAAAATAGAGAGCAGGGTTCTCTATTTTCCCGTCGGGGATTCCCGGCTGTTTTCCTGACCAAATGCTCTCCTGCTGGGAAAACTGGTCGTGTGTACAAGGCTTAAAATGAGACTGTTCAATCAATGAATATCAACCAATCAGATTTAGACATGTACTGTAACTTAACTAGAATATACAGTATCTGTAAAAATAAGAGCATAGTCTAAATGAATGAGAAATTTTAAGCATAATGGTCATTCTACCAAGTAAGATTTTTGGAAAGGTTGTTTATTTAAACTAACTTCTGTAGAAAAATAGGCCCCTTTCACACAGGGATAGATTCGCTCAACGGAGTCTGCCAGCTCAGCAGGTTATCGCTCCGTTGATCTCCGCTGAGCCGTCAGGTCCGTCTCTGCTCACGGAGCTGGGAAATCGGATGAAAATGTGGAAAAGATGCGGTTTAGTAATTATGCATATGAGCATATCATTTATTTATTTTTTGGTGGGGGAGTGGATCTTGGGTGGGAGTTCCCACACTTTTTTCCCCAGGACTTGACCCCTGTTCAGAACATTCAAAAGATCTAATAACACAATATGACATTATATACAATTCCTCATGTTTGCTATTTACAAAAAAATATATATACCCTTTTTCCAGAGAAGGACTTTTTAATGGCCGGCAGCAAGTCATTTGTTATGAAAGATGCTTTAGCATCAAGAAAGCTGATTCCCTGCGGTTCATATATCTCTATGTCAATCTGAAATTAGCAGTCAAGAAAATCAAAAAGTTAAAATCAAAAATAAAAATGTAATTGTTTAATACAAATATATATATTTTCTGATATTTAGTCTATTTTCTCAAGTGTAAATTACAAATAAAACATTTGTTATGATAAGACTTTAAGTAATAATTGCAAAACTTGACAAGTGTGGACATTTGGAAAACTATTTTTTAATAAAATTTGACTTGATATACAAAAAATGGGCCAGATTCACAGTGCGATTACGCCTGCGTAACAGGAGATGCGTGGCATAAGTCTAAATGTGCGCGTGCATTTCGATGCACGGCACCCCCAGAACGAGATACGCAAGAAATCTACTTTTTTTTGTCCAGCGTAATTTCGTTAGACAGGCGCATCCGTCCGTGCAAAACTGCGCTAGACAGACCATTGATTTGCTAGTCAAATATGCTAATGAGGGACTTACGGGGATCCACAAAAGAACGTTAGGGCTGCGCAGGCTACGCAGTGTGCTATAGCTTTTGCGCAAACCAATCAATATATACGCTTATTGCAATTTGTTTTACCATAAATATGAAGAAGAATACATATCGGCCTTAACTGATGAAAAACATTGGCCCAGATTCACAGAGCGATTACGCCTGCGCAACAGGAGATGCGCGTGCGTAAGTCTAAATGTGCGCGTGCGTTTCGATGCACGGCATCCCCAAAACGAGAACCACAAGAAATCTACGACAGGCGCATCCGTCCGTGCAAAACTGCGCTAGACAGACCATTGATTTGCTAGTCAAATATGCCAATGAGGGACTTACGGGGATCCACAAAAGAACGTTAGGGCTGCGCAGGCTACGCAGTGTGCGCAACAGCAAAATGTCCTGTCTAAAATTAGACCATATAAAAGCTGGTCTAAAATTAGAAAAATCGTCTACATGTCAGAGAAAGCAACACTGTTAGTGAGGAGCTGAGCAGTCACACGTGTTGCACAACAATTTGTATGCCAACATGCCAGTGGCATCCATGCTCATAGCTATACTATTGACTTTAGATGATCAAAGAAGGAGGAGGGCACTGAGGAGGGCACAGGATTTTTTTTTTTGTTTTAACTTTTTATTTGATTATATAAACTTTACAATTTAATCTAATCTAATACAATATTCTTATCTGATACAAGCCCCTCAATCTTCACTCTTCACGGGAGAGGATATACTGCACACGCATAGACATCTATGGCATGAGTGATTCTGAGGTGTCTCGCATCTTCAGATTCACCCCTCATGCCATCATGGAATTAACCACAAGTTTGCAGGAGGACATCACCAGCCCAACACATGACACTAGACATGTGCAATTTTTTTCGTTACGAATACGTTTTCCGTCATTATTCGTTATTTTCGTTGATTCGTTAACCTACGAATAAACGAATGGTTTAGCGCAAATAATAACGAATAAAGATATTTCCAAAAATAACGAATATGGAAAACTACGAAGAAACGAAACTACTAAATGTAAAAGAACAACACAACGAAAGAAAAAAGAAACAAAAACATAGAAATAACGAAAATACCGAACACAAAAAAAAAATCATAATTATGAAAAATAAACGAAAATGCAAACTTACTAATATTCGAAGAACGAAAAGAAAACAACCGAAATGCCGAACAAAGAATAATAAACGAAAAGCAAAACTAACGAAAAATAAATTACGAATCTTCGGAAAACGGAAATCAAATAACTTAAATTCACTTTCATTAGTACTGCCCCAATGAGCTTCTTTCTTATTACCTAGTGGCTCCTTGACCTTGTGTCTTTATCTGTGTTAGACTGCAGTGCATTCCATCCAGAGTCCAGGTAGGGTGTGTTTGGGTAGGTTGCACCGGTTTTGTGGATCTGTCAAGTCAATCGCAGTAAATTACGATGTTTTACAAAATTACGACGAGTAGTGTGTCGAATAAACGTAAAATGTATTTTAACAGAATTACGAATGCAAAAAAATCTACAAAAGAACGTTGTTACAATCAAATGAAATTAGACACGAAAATACGAATGATCATAAAGCAACGAAGATTTATTTCTTACGAAAATACAAACGCGGCATGATGGAAAATATAATGTAAATACGAATATCAAAACAACGAAAAATAAACCAACGTAAAAACGAATGAACGAATAAATTCATTGTAAAAATACGAACGAGGCAGAATACAACATTTAACGAAAATACTAATCTCGAATCAACGAAAAATAAACTAACATAAAAAAACGGAAACGGAAAAAAAAGTGTTTTACGAAAATACTAAAGAGTACGAATACGATAACTAACGTCTTACGAAATTACGACTCGTTACGAATCACGATAAACGAACAGAAACGAAACAGAAATAAACGAAAATTTTTGTTGTGCACATGTCTACATGACACTACCCACGACACCCATGACAGCTACATATACAATCAGAGCCCCATCCCCACAGATTTTGAACAGAACATGTATGGGGACAGCTGGCTGGTTGGTGAGTAACATGGGTGGCAGGCATGACTGCCCCCCCCCCATGATGCACACATCACAAGGGACACATGCACTACTAACATCCTCCTGTCTTTTCCCTTCAAGGTGACTCTGCATATGCACTGGGACCCCATCTCATGACCCCATCTCACGCCAGCTCACATTATGCATCTTTGCACGTTAAACACACACATTAATCATGGCACAATGAGAATGCATGCATGCACACCACTGTGGTCCCTAGCACACACACCCCACATCCTCATCACATTGGATTGGCACAAGCCACCACAAATGAGTGTGACACCCCTTTTCCGGCAGGAATGTCACCCCCACATTCCCAAATCATACACAAACAGAACCAAAAAAAAAAAATGACCAGCAAAAAAAAATAAGCCCAGCAAAAATATAATTTTACAAAAAAAACAACAAAGAAAAACACATAAAAGACAAAAATCACTCTGCAAAACAGTCCCCAAATATCTCAAAGACACGTCACAAACAAACAAATAAACGCTAACAAACAACAGAACAAAAGCACCTTGCTGTATAGGGAGGGATACAAAGGGATGTACTTTTGCAAAGGAAGTGCGTTTGTGTCTGTCTATTTATGCTGTCTGCGTAGTTCTCTAATTTGCCCTAGTCCACTTCCAATTTCACTGATTGCGCCGTTCCCGAGTTGTGAGCATGCGCACAGAGGTGCTGACCATGGTCTCCTTCAAGCGCGCATGCGCGAGCCGGCCGGCCCTTCATTTGCATGGGGTCACGGCTCATTTCAATGTAACACGCCCACGTCCTTCCCAATTTGTATTACTCCGCCTTACGCCTCTGAAATAACGTTACGCATGCGCAAATTTCTGCGTAAAAGCGACGAGAATAGGGTGATTGCGCGGCTACATTGCGCAAGTCTAACGTAAAGGCGGTGCGCTACGCCGGTCCAATAATGCGCAGATGTACCTGAATCTGGCCCAATGTCTTTATTAAAGAGTAGCGCCAGTATAAAATAGAAGAGAGGCGCCTGCAAGTGTAGCAATATGGTTTCATTTAATGAAGGTACAACATTTACCGTGTTTCCCCGAAAATAAGACGTACTCCGAAAATAAGCCGTAGCGGGATTTCGACACAAGATCGAAATATAAGACACCCCTCTGAAAATAAGACGTAGCGATGGCGTGGCGAATCTCCGAAAATAAGACGTAGTGATGGGCGTGTCGTATGCGTAACGGCGCGGAGCGGGAAACAACAAGTGATAGGCGTACGGTACTGTACTGGAGCTGAAGTGAGGAGAAGAACATAAAGCTTCTCCCAGCACTGACCAGCAAACCCCTCTCTCACCCCACACAAACACCAGGGGCTAGGGGGAAAAGCTGCTACCGTACTGAGCCCAAAGAGATCACCCCAGCTCCACTGTGCTCCAAATCAGCTTTGCTGGCCTATCTTTCTGTACAGCCAGACAAGATGAGTGTAAAGAGAAGAAGTTGGATATCCGAATGGTCCAAAAATGGCGTGCAGAATACGATAATCTCAGTCTACAGGTGGACAGAGGAAATGCTAAGAAGCGCAAGTGTGGTTCAGGTAGGCAACCTTTATTTTCTGTAATAAAAATAAGACACCCCCCGAAAATAAGCCATAGTGTGATTTCTTGAGGAAAAAAAAATATAAGACGGTGTCTTATTTTCGGGGAAACACGGTAGCAACATATTGCTACACTTAGAAGCACCTCTTCTCTTTTATACTCTGTAGCTCCTGCTGGATTTGGCTTCTAATCCCCTTATGGCGTCTTCCATTTGTGGATGGACGTTTTATAGTTACACAACCTATCACACTGCTATAATCTTTTTATATGGAATATAAAGTCAAGGACTTATAAATACATGGTTGTGAAACTAATCATTTGAGTTTCCATTATTTCTTATGGGGAAATTTGCTTTTATATACAAGTGCTTTGGATTACAAGCATGTTTCTGAAATTAATTATGCTTGTAATCCAAAGTTTTACTGTAAACTAATTTTAAAATCCTTTACCACTGGTATCACACCCCTTCATGTTTACTTATTACTATTAAAACTAATAATACTATTCTTTTCACTCTTCTTTTCACTCTCTGCCGCTACTGGGGTATTATTGGCGCCACCTGTATAGTATTAAGGAGCAGAGTCTGTATAATTTGTGTGATCAGGACAGAATCTCTAACAAGTGCTAGTGCCTCCACTCAATTAGGGGTTGTGTATAGCAAGTGAAATCCCAATTGAGAAATGTATCATCCACATAGACCGTAATCCACACAGCATTGCATTTGAAAGTTCATGTATTGCAGTAATAACATTCAGTTAACCATTCAACATAAGGTATTTTTAAACAGGAATATGAAATCATTAACAGTCTCTATGCATGTCTCAGTGAGGGAATGCTACAGCAACTTAAAGTCTGTGCTCTCTCAGCAGGAATCCACTGTGCTCTCTCCTCCCCCAAACCTACCCAAAAATCCTTGCCATACCTCTGCTCTTCTTGATTACCTCATCCCGATGCAGAGAGAGAGCATAGCAGCCATATTGGGAAAAGGGCAAAACAAACACTGCATAACAAGAGGTCACACTTGGCAAATGGGCAAATAAATTATCACATCACTACAATACAGTCTTCTGGAGATGTCTGAACCATTCAGGGACATTTTTCCGCATGTTTTGAACTCAGGACACAGGTTGTGACAGACCCAACCAGGACAGGGGCTTTTGGAAAGGACTAGGGGCAAGCCTCCTACCCGCTGAATATGGCCCATAGAGAAAGCAGATCATTCTATAATGATAACAACTACTTAATAGACACTGAAAATGTGGTTTGGATTACTTCTCTGAAAAAGGACAAAAAAACTTTCCTTCTGGAATGGATGGAAAGAGGTCATATTAATCTTTTTCTTGTTTATCGGTCAGAGGGAATATGGTGGCCCTTCTGCAGACTGGGTAGGAGAGGCTCATTCACTTGGGACAGAGATATTATTCAACCATAATTCTCACAAGATTTATGAAGATAAATTAATACAGCGGCCTGGGGCTGTTGTATGGAAAGCTTTCAGGGGACCCTGACTTTGGGAGTGATCTGGAGTGGTGGTTAGAGGAAATCATAGATTAGAGAGAACAGATGCTGAACATCTTGAATATGTGCCGGGCACCAGAAGATATGGAGTTTCTGGCCATTCAGGAATGGGAGCTGGAAATTGCCTACAGATGGCTGCTAGACTCGGCTCAGCAGCAGGGCGGGCACCCTTTTCCTGGGACTATCCAGAAGTACCAACCAACAGTCCTAAAATTCCAGCTAAATTGTCTGCAATGGGGCAGAGTAACCCAGCTATGGAAGCGGAGCTCTTATGGCGGATGCAGCAAGTTTTTACTAATTTTATTTTTATTTTTTATGTTGAATCTCTTTTATTGAGTTGCAAACAGTTGTAAAACATTGACAAAACATAGGTCAGGGACAATATCTGTCTATTGAGTGTACAAGTCCATATTAGGATCGGAAGGACACCAAAAGAACTTGTATCACATATGCATAGTCAGGTTAATAACCTTAATGAACCCAGAAATGAGTGAGATTAACACAGTAATGTTAAATCAAATAACCAATAAACCACGATCAAAACAGAAAACAAAGGCTCAACACAAATGGCCTGAACGCATGGTAGATCTACTGGTAAGATTATTAAACTGATAAAAGTACAAGGGGAGTAGAAATAAAGAGAGGAAAGAGAAAAGAAAAGAAGAAAAAAAAAAAAAGAGGGGGAGAGAGAAAGCAGGGAGAGGGGGCATCACGTTACTCATGAGAGGGCACCCGGGAAGCAGAGGGACATGTGGTCGCTATAAAAGATTCAAAATCAGCAGAGAACCTGAAGTGTAACCAAACGGTCCACATAATAGTGTGGTCTTCACACTTATCGGTATCCCACGCTAGCATCCTTTCAATGTGTTCGATCCTGTCCATTTCATATGCCCAATCAGCCAGAGAGGGGGTCATAGGTTGACGCCACGCTCTTGCGATAACTGAACGTGCAGCAGTCAGCACATGGCGGATTAAGCTCTTCTTGATTTGTTTGTATGACCCCGGGATCATAGATAGGACTGTTAAGCGGGGTTCATTGGGGTATTTGTCGCCTACTAACTTGTCATGGAGGTTGAGAACCTTGTCCCAAAAGAGGGCAACACGTGGGCACGTACCCCAAATGTGCGTCATATTCCCCGTAGCGTGCAAACATCTCCAGCACACATCAGAGATATTAGGATCAAACTTATGTAGAATAGTGGGGCAGCGGTACCACCTAGAGAAAATACGGTAATTTTGTTCTTGGGCATGAGACGAGGTAGATAATTTAAAAGAGAGCGCCAGTGTCTTGCCCCACTCCATATAATCCGGAGACAAATCCATCTCCCTTTCCCATTTCGAGAGGAATGATGGTGGGTTTGGATAGGAGACCTGGATCAGCAATTGATATATCAGGGAAAGTGAATGCTCTGGTCTGTCTGACTGGGAAAGCAATGACTCAAAAGCAGTCTGAGGTTTAGTCATGTCGTCGATGTTTGGTATTTTGTGTAGAAAGTGTGTTAATTGAGTGTGTTCAAGCCAAGCAATAGAAGGGTTGTGGCAGGAAGAGAGCATGTCTGGTAGGGGAATCGGTTGTCCAGCGTGAAGCGTATGCCTCAACAGAGGAGCTTCTGATTTTTGCCACATAAGAAATTTAGATTTAGCACAAGTCGGAGGGAAAGAGTTTATATCAAATAATGGGTACAAGGGGCTGGGTCTCGAGGACAATAAACCTTTGTGGATGTAGTTGTCCCAAATTCGCAAGGTAGTGGAAGTTACAAGGGGCAATAAGTCCACAGGGGGTCTATGTGTCGGGTGCGTCCACAGAAGGGATGTGAGGTCGGGAGATATTAGGTCATTTTCTAGTGATGTCCATAATTTAGTGGAGGAACCGTGATACCAGTCTACTAGTCTGATCAAAGAGGCAGCGTGAAAGTACAGTCGTAAGTCCGGGAGGGCAACACCCCCTCTACCTTTAGGCAAAGTTAAAACGCTAAAGCCAATCCTGGATTTCCTATGTCGCCATATAAAGTCCCGAATGGCCCTGTTAATCGATTGGAAGAAGCTACGAGGAGGGGGGCTAGGAATTGCCTGAAATACATATAAAATCTTGAATAGAATGTCCATTTTGACGGCGTTCATTCGGCCAAACCAGGAGATGTTCGGTTTATCGTAAGATTCTAGGCACGTCCGCAATGTTCTCATTAGGGGCAGATAGTTTATATCTGTCAGGGTGGGTAAAGAGGTAGGGATTTGAATTCCAAGATATTTGACAGCTTTTTGCTGCCATTTAAATTCAAATGCAGATTGAACCCGGGTTACTGTAGGTTTGGGCAGGGAGATGTTAAGGGCCTCAGTTTTGTCATAATTCACCTTAAAGTTGCTGGCCAGTCCAAACTCTGTGAATGCCTCGATAATGGCTGGTATAGATGTATGGGGTTTAGTCACATATAATAAGAGGTCGTCCGCATACAGGGACATTTTATATTGACGGTGGCCAATGGATATACCCTAAATATTGGAGTCGTGACGGATGGCCATGGCTAGATGCTCCATTGTTAGAATGGCGATAGGGGACATCCCTGGCGGGTTCCGTTACGAATCCATATTGGGTCAGATAGTAGGCCGTTAGATCGGATCCTTGCCGTAGGGTTGTTATAGAGAGCCAGGATCTTGCAGAGCATGTTGGGTCCAAGGCCAAGTGAAGCGTTCTCTCCAAAAATTGCCAATGAACCCGGTCGAACGCTTTTTCGGCGTCGACCGAGATCAAGCAAGCTGGGATTTTAAATTTTTGGGCATATTCCATCAGGGAAATAGTTTTGAGGATGTTATCCCTGGCCTCCCTCTTTGGGGTGAATCCCACTTGGTCAAGGTGTATTAGGCCTGGTATTGCTGGTAGCAGTCGGTTGGCCAGAAGTTTAGAGTATAAGCGGATGTCAATATGGTAAGGGAAATGGGGCGAAAGCTACCGCACAGCGTAGGATCTTTCCTGGGTTTCGGTAGAACTACAATATGGGCTTCCAGAGCCTGTCTCGGAAAAGGTGAATCCCTAGAGATGCTATTATACATCTTCATAAGAATCGGTGTAAGAGAGTCGCGGAAGGATTTATAGAAACGGGTTGAGTATCCGTCCGGGCCTGGACCTTTGTTAGGCTTCAGGGATGATAATGCCAGCACAAGTTCTTCCTCGACAAACGGTTGTTCAAGATCGTGCACTAGATCTGTAGGGATAGTCGGAAGTGCCGTGGCAGCAATGTAATTGTCAATTTTAGATTGAAAGTCTCCAGGCGACATGTGCGGAGGGTGTGAGGGGAGGTTGTAAAGTGAGTCGTAGAATGAACGAAACAATTTGTTAATTTCCTTAAGATGATGGGTGAGTTGGCCATCAGGTCTCTTGAGTTTAGGAATGGAAGCAATGCTATTTCTTGCATGGAGGGCTCTAGCTAACATTCTACCCGGTTTATTAGCTTTGACATAAAATAATTTACGTGATCTGTCCCTAATGGACAAGGCCTTCTGTTCAAACAAGTTCAACAGTTTGAGCCTTGCGGCGGATAAGGCAAGTTGGGTGGTCGGGGATTGAATACTTTTATGGGAACGTTCCAGGTTAGCAATCTGGAGAGACAGATCCTGAATCTGGGCCAGACGTAGTCGTTTAAGTCTAGAGCCATGTTTAATAAAGACCCCACGTAATACGCATTTCAATGCCTCCCATTGTATGGGAGCAGAAGTATCGTCATTACTATGGTCCGAGATAAAGTTTAATATGGTGGTCCGGATATCATCAGAACATTCGTCATCCTGTAATATTGAGTCATTAAGTCTCCAAGTCCAGTCATGACCAGGCAAATCAGGTAGGAGGGACAAAAACACCGGCGCGTGATCAGACCATAGTATATTCCCGATCTTAGTCTGGGGATGGTACGTCAATGCGTATTGGCTGACAAGAAAAAAATCAATGTGGGAGTAGGAGTTATGAGCTGGAGAGAAGAAGGAATAATCCCTATCTGTAGGGTGGAGGATGCGCCATACATCCAACAAATTGTGTTGGAGTAGGAATCTCTTCAATTTATTGATTTGGTTATAGTAGATAGAGCTTCTACCCAAGGAGGTATCCAATGCCGGGTTTAAAACACTGTTAAAATCTCCAGCAGCGAGGACCACCCCTTCAGCGAAGTCCATTAGCTTGTGAAGGTATTGAATAGTATTAGTTATCTGGTCTTGGTTTGCGATATACATGTTAGCTAGGGTGTATGTTTTACCGCTGAGAGATATTTTCAAAAACAGGTATCTACCGTCAGGGTCTGAACAGGAATCTAACAAAGTATAATTTACTGATTTGTGGAGGGCAATCGCCACCCCTCTAGATTTAGATTGGGAGTACGTGCTATATACCCAGGTTGGGTAATATTTATTTCGCAATTTTGGAATGTGATTTGTACGGAAATGGGTTTATTGGAAGAAAATTATGTAAATTTTGGATTTGTGAAAGTCATATAGTATCTGTGATCGTTTAGTCGGTTCATTCAAGCCGCGAGCATTGAATGAGCACAGGTGAAGAGTAGCTGTATCCCGAGGGCCCCCCATGGCAACGAGATGGAAGAGAAAAAAAAAATTCAGGAAAAATGGTAGAGGGGACGAGAAGGGTGGGGGAGAGAGGACAACAGAAACAACAGAACCACTCAGATGCTAGTATAGAGTCTAGCACCAATCAAATACCCCAATCAGGGGTGGCCATAAAGGCCATTAGGATTCAATCTGTCCCGAAAAATCAGAACAGGCAGAAATGCTAACTTCTATGTGGGGAGGAAAAGTACACAAGTATCAGTTTGCCTAAGCTCCACCCCACAATGCCTTAAAACAGGTTATGAGAACATAATGATAAAGGAAGAGAACTCGCCAGAAACACAGTGGCTAAGTCGTTTTAGAACCCTTTAACAGTTAAGGGAATAAGAACAGTAGGTAAACACCTCTTCACTATAACATCTGTCCGGCTCGACCCACAAGAGGAGAATCCTTATTGGAGAAAAACCCCAAAACAAAAGCAAACTAACACATACAAAAAAAAAGGAAAAACAAACAAAAAAAAAAGTATTCAAAAACCATGGGGAGTGATACGCTTTAAATCAGTATAAACAATATGTTCCATGAGGGGGTTTACCCATCAATTGGCTCAGCAAACTGTAGTCTAGTAATACAGAAAGACTCCTCCCACCCCAGCTGGGTGGAGTTTGAAATACTTTTGGGGTCCCAACCAGGGGTCCTCTCGGAGTCCAAGCCAGACAGAAAACAATCCTAAGCTAACAGCGCCTGCTATAACACATCCCAGGGATTCTAAGTGCAAATAAGGGAGTACTAGGAGTCGCATATGCATTACGCTAAAACCGCGGAGCAGTCATTTGCAAAAAATAAAATAAAAAATAAAATAAAAAATTCCACAGTAAAGGAAAACACAATACATGTTATTGGCAATTTTCAGTACATGCAATAAAGCCCCGCCCAAGGATGCCACATTGATCACCACAATTTATGGATTGTATAGGTGGTGAAGCGGTCCATGGCTAAGGCCAATGCTTTCAACATTGTACTGAGTACATTGTACTGAGTGGAAGCTGAACATGTAGCTCTAAACGAGGTATGACAGTATGGGATTTTGAGGGTTCCTTATAAGGCCAAGCATTGTGGTTGTGACCAAGTCTGGTGGTGCGCGTATAGTCCCCACTGAAGCTGTAATCCGTATGTACAGTCCGTCGTACCGTGTTGGGCAGTGCATCGTTGATCCTATGATAAAGGCATCGTCTATTCCCCTTAAAGGACAGAGTAGCAAGGCGGTATGGTCTTTTATTGAGGTGGCGTCCAAATGTACTTGAAGGCAACAAGGGCGAATCATATGAGTCGATTTGTCAAAGCATAGTAAACAGGTCACATCTCTCTAGAATGTGGGCCAGGAGGTGGTGACCTTGGAGTGTTTCTGTTGGGTATCGACGGGAACAGCATCCATCACTAACCAGTCAGGTACGTCAATGGGTTCGGTGTCCAGAAAGCGGAAAACATCCGGGAGTTGTCTGTGATCATTCACAAAGATGCTGTCGTTGCGTAGGCGGACAGTAAGGCCAAAAGGGTAGTTCCATACATAGGTGCCACCACAATCCCTAATTTTATCCAGTAAAGGTTTCATTTGACGTCTCATGTACAAAGTTCTGCGGGACAGATCCGGAAGGAGGTGGATCGTAACCCCATCCAAGTGATATGGGCCCCTGTTCCAGGTGCGGCGCATTATCTCCTCTTTCATGAGAAAAAAATTCACCCTGCACAACACATCTCTGGGCTGGGTGCGTTCCCCCCTACCAGGAGTGTTCACTCTGTGTATCCTATCCAATTTGATGGGTGCAGAGGCAGGCCTGCCCAGGATAAGTTTTTACTCATTTTGACAAATTACAGCACAGGCTTGGATGGAGAAATGTGTCTGTCCAGCAGCTGGATAAGCGTACGAGACATGGAAAAGCTATGGGAGAAGAGGAAGTAACAGATCACAGAAAGCATGCATTTAATTGACTTTTCATTGAAGAATGTAACATTTACTGAAATTCCAACTGAAGTGCTGACAACAGGGCAGAGCTCTGCTAGCCTCTGCATAGCACTGGTAACATCTTCTGGGTTACTTCTCTGAATTTTTTGGCCGTAATTCTTTCATGAAGACCACTTCTGGTCAGAGTATTGTGGACAATAGATGGGTGTACTTGGGTCCCATTGAGTTCTGTCAGTTCTGTGCTAATGGCACTACTGGACATCTTTCAATGTCAAAGGAAAGTAAGCATGATGTGTCTTTTATCTTCTGCATTAAATTTCCTTGGCCGACCACTGTGTCTACGGTCCTCAATGTTTCTTTGTACTTCTTCAAAAGAGCTTGAACAGCACATCTTGAAACCCCAATCTGCTTTGAAATCTTTGCCTGGGAAAGACCTTGCTAAAGCAGCATAACGTATTTATCTGGGTATACCGCGCACCGGCGTATAGCGCGCAACCCAGTTTAAATGTCCCTCTTTGGTGTCTTGGCCGGCGTCCATCGGTGGTCTTGTCTGGTCCGGCGTCTGTCTTCTGCCGTCGTGGTGTCCTCTCCACTTCTCCTGCGTTGTCTCCGAGCGCCGCCGCCGACATATACCGAGCGCAGTACACTCGGCTAGGCTCCCCTCGCAGGGTGTGACTGCGGGCGGAGCCGAGCTTGGCTGAGCCTAGCCGAGTGTACCTAACTACCTTGTGTCTTATTGCTGCGCTCAATCTTGCCATGGTGTATAACCTTTGACACAAAACTGTAGAGCTTGGCAGTTCCTCACCCGGTTTTAAGTCTCCAGCATAGCTGTTTCTGTTTTATTTAATTACTGTGTTTCAACCTACATATGAAATTAGTGATCATAAGCACCTGCTTGGTATAATTGGTTAATCGTACGCCTGACTGTAATCCTATAAAATTCCTGACTTTGTGCAAGTGTAAAAGTGTGCAAGTGTTAGAATTGATGCTGATTTGAAGCCAAGGGGTAGTCATGCCAAATATTGTTTTGATTTAGATTCACTCTCTTTGTATTTTGTAAAAATAAACAAATATATATATATATATATATATATATATATATATATATATATATATATTAAAGCATTCTTAGTTTACAGCATTTCTTCACATCTGCCTAAAACCTTTGCACGGTACTGTACATAAATGTAGAATAGTAATAACATAGGGGGTTATTTACAAAAGGCAAATCCTTTTTGCACTCCGTGCACTTGGAAGTGAAGTCTCTGTAAATCTGAGGGGTAGATCTGAAATTAGGTGAAGCTCTGCTGATTTTATCATCCAATTATGTGCAAGCTAAAATGCTCTTTTTTATTATCCTTGCATGTTCCAAGTGCACTTGTAGTGCAAAGTGGATTTTCCTTTAGTAAATAACCCCCATAGTGTAACAATTGTAATAATATTGTGCACAGAATTTATACTGTACCTCGTAGTTTTTAACAAGTGATTTTGGTTGAACCTTGATGAAAAGTTCATATTTTCCTAAATCTCGTTTTAGCATTTCCTCATAGACCAATTCAAATGTGACTTTACTTTCTGATGCCACATTGACTGACACAGTGAACTTCTCTGTCTTCCTGCCAGACGCCCTGTATATTGGTGAAACAAACATTTCAAGGATCATCATTAATATTTAGCATGAATGTAGCGATGGTGGACTATTAGTGTAATATTGTGTGCTCTCTCCGTCATTCCTCATCTATACATTACACTATCATTATTCTGTCTGATATCTCATTAGGATTTAAAGGTAACCAATAAGTTGGCCTGGGGTTCCCCTTTAGAGTGTGACCACCTGCATTAAACACTTAACCATTCATAGTCCTACAGGTCATGCTTTAGGTGATATTCCATTGTACATATAAGTGTATTAATTCTTTATACTGTTGACTGTTCTTAAGCTGTCTTATGGGGAATTCCTCTACCGAGTCTGGGTTGTTATTCAGAGCTTGGTTGATCTATTGCCCTCTTTTGTGAATTATTACTACCTTGCTTTCTCCAGTAAAAGCTGAGATAATATAAACATATTGACTTGTGACGTGTCATTTAACCACTTCCCCACCGAGCCATTGTAAAATGACATCGGTGGGGACCCTTCGTCCTTCAGACTGGACGTCATATGACGTCCTTGCATTTTCCGGCCGACGGCGTGCGTGACCCCGCCGCATTCCTGGGGACCCGGTGCGCATGCCCGGCGGTCACGATGACCGCCAGGCACCCGCGATTGCACCGCAATGACGGCAGAAGCATGGATCTGTGTGTGTAAACACACAGATCCATGCCTGTCAGCGGTGAGGAGACTGATATGTGTTTCCAGTACAGAGGAACACACATCGATCTCCTCCCCCTGTGAGTCCCCTCCCCCTACAGATAGAACACACTTTAGGTACATATTTAACACCTTCAGCACCCCCCTAGTGTTAACCCCTTCCCTGCCAGTCACATTTACACAGTAATCAGTGCAGTTTTATAGCACAAATCGCTGTGTAAATGTGAATGGCCCCAAAAATGTGTCAAAAGTGTCCGTTGTGTGTGCCGCAATGTCACGGTCACGATAAAAAAAAATCGCAGATCGCCGCCATTACTAGTAAAAAAATAAAATAAAAAAATGCCATAATTGTATTTCCTACTTTGTAGACGCTAGAACTTTTGCGCAAACCGATCAAATACGCTTAGTGCGATTTTTTACCAAAAATATGTAGAAGAATACATATCGGTCTAAACTGAGTAAAAAAAAAGTAAAAAAAAAAAAAAAATTCTGATATTTATTAAATCAAAAAGTAAAAAACATTGGGCCAGATTCAGATACAAAAATGTATCTTTCCGGCGGCGTAGCGTTTCCTCTTTACACTACGCCGCCGCAAATATTATGGGCAAGTGCCTTATTCAGAAAGCACTTGCTAAATAATATGCGGCGGCGTAGTGTAAAGTACACGTCGTAATTCAAATTTCTGGAGTGGGGGCGTGATTCATGTAAATTAATCATGACCCCACGTTATTTATGTTTTTTTGGACAACGCATGCACCGTCCGTGGACGTTCCCAGTGCGCATGAGCGAAATCACGTCGCTATTTCTTCATGTAAACTACGTGAACGTAACTTAGGCCAAGCCCCTTTCTGAATCGACTTACGCAAACGACGTAAACGACGTACAATACGACACTGTCCCGACGTCCATACTTAACATTGGCTGCGCCTCATATAGCAGGGGTAACTTTACGCCGGTCCGACGCCTTACGTAAACGACGCAAAAAGATACGCCGGGCGCAACTACGCTTGTGAATCGCTGTATTTAGCTCATTTGCATATTTGACGCGTAAATCAACTAAAGAACCACCTAGCGGCCAGCGTAAATAAACCAAGGTTACCAGAGAAATATGTATCTGAAATTATATGAAAATCATGTAAAAGCCATGCTTGTTTTCCCCTCCTTCCTTTCTCCTGACTAGTGAGGCTGTCCATCCCATTAAAGGAAATCTGTACTTTAAGAAATACAGAAGCTGACCTACCTAAAATATTTATTGCTTCACTGTCTGAATTCAATACTTGACATGAAATAAGTAAGGCTAGTCATACATTATGCAATTTTCTTTCCTTCAAACTCCGGTTGAAGGAAAATAATAGCTTGATTCCCTCATCAATACCTCCCGCAGAGCTATTACATTCTGCTGGTGGGGAGCTTCCGGCAGAATACAACGATCACTGCTGGTGGCTATAGCCACAGCAGCAATCGAATGGAAAAAACAGACAAGCTGGTTGCACTGAAATCTATCGATAGATCGACTTCAGTACAACCAGCCTGTTAATAGATGGATCGGAATTGTGACCTGTCTTTGGCCAGCTTTACTCATAATGAAGACATTACATGAGCAAGCTAGTGTTTTCAGAAGTGAAGGTCAGCAACAGCAAACTACTTATTTCTCTTAATACAATTTAACTACTTCCCGTCCACCTACAGTAGTTGCTGTACCTTGCAGCCTTTTTCCCTGCATTTGGTGCACACGCATGTCCCCCTGCTGTTCTGTGCTGTGATTGGACACAGCATGGGTTTGGCAGCTGATTTCAGCCAAAGATTTTGGCTGAAGTCAGCTGATTGGCTATGGGCAGTTACACACAGAGTTCTGTGTTTACAAAAACACAGAAATCTGTGTACTGTGAATTGCGATCTGACTGTTTCTTCTCCCTGCAAAGTGGAGAAAAAACAGGCAGATACCGTAAAAGCAGCACACATTACACATTCTTAGGCACACAGTTAAAACTTTGATTGTTAACCCCTTCCCAGTGTCATTAGCACAGTGACAGTGTACAGTGTTAGCAATGATCACTGTATTAATGTCACTATTAATAGTTAGTGTACCTCCCAGCCTGTGTCAGCTAGTGCCAGGTTGTCCGCCACACTATCATAGTCCCACCAAAAGTCACTGATCTCTGCCATTACTAGTATAGTGTCATATCTGTGTAAATTCCAGAATATACAATATGGCATAGTTTGTAGACACTTTGGGCCAGATTCAGGTAGAATTAGATTCCCGCAGAGTATCAGAGATACTCTACGCCGCCGTACTTTACCTGGCTCTAGGAGGAATTCAGAGAGATTTTGGCCCGTAAGGTACGGCGGCGTAGTGTATTTCTCCCGGCGGAATCAAACTACGCGATTAGGGGGCGTGAGGCATTTAAATTAAGCGCGTCCCCGCGGCGATCGAACTGCGCATGCTCCGTTCAGAAATTTCCCGCCGTGCATTGCGCGAAATCACGTCGTTACGTCATTTTTTTTTGAGTAGCGTCGTTTACGGACATTCCTATTCCCGGACGACTTACGCAAAAAAAAAAAAAATTGAAAGTCGACGCGGGAACGACGGCCATACTTAACATGGGCCGCGTAACGTTAGACCAGCTAATAGCTGGTTTAACTTTACGTAGCGAAAAAATGATGTACGCGATTGCGAACGACGCTCGTAACTTCGTGGATCGCCGGAAAAAGCTCATTTGCATACCCCGACACTGAAAACGACGCGAACTCCACCCAGCGGCCGCAAAAAGATTGCAGCGTAGATCCGAAGGCGTACAAAGACGTAAGCCTGTCAGATCGAAGCCCAACGCCGCCGTATCATGGTTTGAGGATTCAAACTAGTGATACGGCGCGCGTAATTTGAAAGTACTCCTGTCTAACACCAGTTAGACAGGCGTAATAGCTCTCTGAATCTGGCCCTTTAACTTTTGCATAAACCAATTATTATATACACTTATTGGGATTTTTTCTTCAACAAGAATATGTAGCAGAATACATTTTGGCCTAAATTTATGAAGAAACCCCCTTTTCTTTTTTTTTTTTTACTATTGGATATTTTTCATAACAGAAAGTAGAAAATATTGGGGTTGTTTTTTAAATTTTTTGGTCGTTTTCCTTTATTTTGCAAGAAAATAAAAAACCCAGTGGTGATCAAACACAACCAAAACAAAGCTCTATTTGTGACAAAAAATATATAAAAATTGTATTTGCTTACCGTGGTGTATGACAACGCAGTTGTCAGTTAAAGTAACACAGTGCTGAATAGCAAAAAATGTTGCTGGTCATGAAGGGGGTAAAACCTTTTGGAGGTCAAGTGGTAAAACAATGGGAATGCTAGAGGTGGGTAGGGCTAAACTCAACTTTTATAGGAAAGGTCAAGATATGCACATAACTTCAGATACCTACAACTCTAAATCTATTGATAATTTTCACATGCAGGTTACACTAAAGGTAACTCCAGGTTAGGCGCCGTACACACGGCCGAGGTTCTCGCTGAAAATCAGCGAGAACCTCGCTGGAATGCACATTCCAGCGAGGACCTCGGCCGTGTGTACGGTCTCAGCGAGCTTCCCGTCGGGAAGCCCGTCGAGCCGAAATAGAGAGCACGCTCTCTATTTCCTCGACGGCCCGCCTGGAAGAATGGCTGGTTGCCATTCCCGACGGGCGGGTCGCCGAATCCGACGGCCGGGAGAGAACCTCGACGGGCGGAACGATGTGTTCTGCCCGTCGAGGTTCTCTGCCGTGTGTACGGCACCTCAGACTGGCTTTACATCTATTCATTACATATGGTATTGCACAATCAGCAGTGCAGTGCATTGTGGTACCATAAATTCACATACTGCTGGCTTTTTTGGATTTACCAGTGGGGGTTTTGTAGTGGGATTTCCCAGTGGTCTCCAAACTGTGGCCTGGGGGGACAAAGATGCGGCCCCTTGTTTGCTTTTATCCAGCTCTTGGGCCACTGTTTCATCCACTGATTACAACAATGAGGCATTATTCCCCTACTGACACCAATTAAGAAGGCACATTTCCTCCCAATGATACCAACAATGGGGCACAATTCCTCCCAATGACACCAACAATGGAACCCAATAACATCAATGATGGAGCACAATTCCTCTCAACGACACCAATGATGAGGCCCAATGATATTAACAATGGGGCACAATTCCTGCCCCTTACACCAATAATGGGGAGCATTACGCTCACTGAAACAAACAATGGAGCATTATTTTTCCCAATGACGCCGGGACCTTTTATACTGTCCACCATCCACAGACCGACACTCCTAAAGTCTGAAGAACAGTTTGGAGACCCCTGCTTTAGAGGGTTCAATGTATATAGAAAAGATTTTAATTAAACCAGTCACTTTCCTCTTTGAAAAGTACCACTGGGGTTAATCTACCACTATTTTGTGAACCAGTGGAACAGCTTATCTTGGGAACAAAACTGAATAATTAGCAATTTGCATCATTTACCTTTATTACCTTGTTTTATATTTTTAAATTAATTGCAGTGACAGACACTTTTAAACTGACAACAAACATGCAAAATTGAGGGACCTTGTATTTTTTAGTGAATTACTGAAATTATGACATACAATATCTCACAAAAGTGAGTACACCCCTCATATTTTTGTAAATATTTTATTCTATCTTTTCATGTGACAACACTAAAGAAATGACACTTTGCTACAATGTAAAATAGTGAGTGTACAGCTTGAATAACAGTGTAAATTTGCTGTCCCCTCAAAATAACTCAACACACAGCAATGTGTAGCAAAGTGTAATTTCTTACAGCGTTGTCATGTGAAAAGATTCAATAAAATAATTACAAAAATGTGAGAGGTGTACTTATGTGTGAGAAACTGCAAGCACTAATTTCTGGGAACCCTAATACCGTGGGTACAATCTGTGTTGCACATCGTAAACAGGGTCTTCATCAGGGGGGTACAGGCAGTACACCTGTAAGGGGCCCGGGGGTCCCCAGGGGCCCGGATGGCAACCCCCTCTTTTTTTATTAATTTTTTTATAAAAAAAAAATATATATATATTTTTATTTTATTTTTTATTAAAGGGACAATTATATTTTTTTTATATATATATTTTTTTTTATTAAAGGGACATTTTTTTTAGGGGTCTGGAGTTCCCCAGGGGCCCGAAGATCTCCAGGGACCCAGATGACAACTCCCCTTTTTTTATAAAAAAAAAAAAACGATTTTTTATATATTTTTTTTATTTTATTTTTATATATATATATATATATATATATAATTTATATATATATATATATATATATAATTATTATTATTATTATTAATTTTTTTTATATGTAGATATATTTTTATTAAAGGGCTCAGAGGTCCCCAGGGCCCCAGATGGCAACCACCCTTTAAAAAAAAAAAAAATATATATATATATATATATATTTCTTTTTTTTTTATTAAAGGGCCCAGAGGTCCCCGGATGGCTACCCCCCTTTTTTATATATTTTTTCTTTATTTCTTCTTCTTGTAAAGGGCCCCCCCACTTCTCAATTCGCGGCAGCACCCCCCCACCCCACCCCCGGTTCTCTGCCCATGCCTGAAGTTGTGTAAGGGACCCCAAAATTCCTGAAATGATACACTTTACTTACTTGACAAGTCCAGCTGTTTGTCCTCTTGAAACAGCCTTTTCATATTGCTTCTTTGCAACTTCTTTTTCTTTAATTACACCAGTATATGTTACTCCATCGATTATCCTTAATAAACATAGGTATTATATTCATGTTATTAGCACTAAAAACGAACAGACAACTTCGGAATGTATGCTTTTTTAGTGTACAGTAAATATGTTGTAATCTGGACAATGATGACAAATGTGGGGGTTTCCTTTTGGTGAAACTCTCACATCAACGTGAAAGTGTAATTTCAGCCCAACCTAACTATGCCTCAATGATTCCTCTCCCCACTCCTGCTACCTATCCTGCAGAACCTGTGTAAAAGAGATGTGTTTGCTTCCTTTTTTTAGTCCGCTCCAGTCTTGTCACATGATCCCACAGCTCTGGATTCCCTGATTCAGGGAGCATTTGACAACTGCTGGGAATTGCAGGAGCTAAACATAGTTTCCCATAGTACAGCCATTGTTGGCACTCCCTTCTCTGCAGCCACCGCCCACTGAAACAGGTGAGCCAGAGGTGCGGGATTACACAGCTTAGGTAGGACAGGCAGTTGAACCACCTATGACACAAAATCTGCCTAGTAACAGTCAGATAGAAGTGAGTAAAAAAAACCTCTGTTTTAACTATCCTCAAAGGTTACCTCCCTCCTCCTGCTACCTATCCTACCTAAGACCCCATTGCCTCCTGGGAAATGATGACACTCATTTCCCAGGAGTCTCTGGGCATTACTGTGCCTAAAAATCACCCAGCATGCACCTTTTCCTGAAAACCAGGAAGAAAAGGGAACTGGGCTTCACATGCCCACACATATGATGGATACGGCCACAACATGAGCTGGAGGATATAAGGAAAGTGTTTGCAATGATTCCTGGAACGATTGGGGAGCTATTAATATGTTTTAGGCACTTTTTTAATGTGATTAATTTTAGCTTGCAAAAAAATAAAAAATACAATACCCCACTTTAAGTCAGGCTGGAATGAGATCTGCTGATGTCACAACTAAACTGTTCAGTGTTCTCCTTGAGAGAAAGCTGCACCCGAGGACATGCAGACAAGTATTCCCCTGCTTTTGCTTCTTTTAGGATCTGTGCTTTCTATGCCTGCTACTACTTTTTGATGATTATCCATCAGTCCTCCATCAGTCATCAAATCATCTGTCATAAAAAGGGGCAGCCCTGAAATGAGGAATTAAAGCTCTCCTACTCTATCAAGATGCCACCCACACACAGATACAATGGTTGATTTACTAAAAGTAGACTGTTGCACTCTGCAAGGGAACTATCCCTAGGCTTTAATGAAAGCGGAGACCTCTGCTGGCTTCCATCATCTAATAAGTGCAAGCATGTGATTGGGTATTCTTTGCAAAGTGAAGGTTCACTGTATTCACTAATCTCTGGGGAAAATTCCCTGGCAGAGTGCAACTTCACTTTCAAAGTGAATAGCGTATTTGCCTTTAGTTAAGACCCCCAAAGTGTGCAACAAGGCAGGGAAAGTCACAGTCAACAGGCAGAGAAAAAGATCAGCTTCAGTGAGACTACAAGCAGGGCCGCCATCAGGGGGGTACAGGCAATACACTTGTAAGGGGCCCAAGCATCCCAAGGGAGAGGGGCCTGAGCATCCCTCCAGGAGAGGGATGTGTATAATTCTATGTGGGGATGGGGATACATTGTGGCGAGGGATGTGGATAATTGTGGGCAGAGATGGGGATAAATGTGGATAAGGGCTCTTTCACACGGACTATCCGTATGTCTGTTTTTCATCCATCCGTTGTCGGATGAAAAACAGACATACATGTATCCCTATGGGATCGCGGATGTCAGCGGAGACATGTCCGCTGACATCCGATCTGCTCCGATCCGCCAAAGTATGTCGGAGGAAAAACCTACTTTTCCTTCCGTCTGGCGGATCGGATCGGATGAACACGGACAGACGGTCCGTGTTCATCCGATTCCGCATAGGGGAGAGCGGAGATCTGACAGGGCGGTCCCTGTACAGTGTGCGGGGACCGCCCTGTCATCCGGCAGCTCAGCGGAGATCAACGGAGCGATCCCCACTGAGCAAACGGAGGTGCACGGGGTGGATCATTACTGATCCGCCCCCTGTGAAAGAGCCCTAAGAGTGTTAAAATAAAAATGGGGGCACTGAAGGACTCGGCGGGATGGCCAGTTGGCAGATTCGGGGGGATGGCCATGGGGAATGTTGGCGGTCAGGCCCCGGGGGGCCCAGGCCTAAAGCTGTGTAAGGGGCCCCAACATTTCTGTTGGCTGCCCTGAATATAGGCAATACTGGTGACTAGTCCTCTGCTTGCATTTTCAGGCACAGCTTCCACAGTTCAGGTCTTCTTTATCCCTTCAGATGTGTCTAATAAATCCAGAGTCTGAGGAGGTTATACAAGCTCATGGCTGTAGTGATAGGCACGAGTTGGTTTTAGTTTTGTTTCAGCCAACACCTGGCTTTAGTGTAAAGGTGATCTGGGAGGCTGTAGAGCAGCCTCATCACTTTTATGTGACTTGCAAGGTGCCCTTTTCCCTCAATGGATCCTGAGCCTTCATGCTCCTCCCGGGAGCCCCGCACCACAAAAAACTCTATCAGGATGGTAAATGGGAGGAGGTTGAGGAACATCTGCTCCCTTCTGTCTTCTGCTGTCTGTGAACCTGAAAGAGCTCAGGTTCAGAGCTGTCACAATGCCAGGTAAACTGCTGTGTATATAACTGAAAAAGCACAGTGCTATGCTTGACTGGCTGAAGCATTTGGCATGAGAGATATTAGGGGTCTAATAGAATCCAAATGTCTTTAAAAAAAGGTACCTGTCACCTGCACAATGTTATGATATATGGGGGCTTGTTGGTTTGAAATATTAAACTGTAATGGCGCGTACACACGACCGTTTTTCGCTATCTAAAAAATGTTTTGTTTTTTTATGTCATTAAAAACGATCATGTGTGGGCTCCAGAGAATTTTTTGCGACCTTAAAAATGGGCAAACATTTTTAGAACATGCTCTAAATTTTTGCGTTGTTTTTAACATTGCCGTTTTTAACGTCGTAAAAAATGGTCGTGTGTGGGCTTTAATGAGGTGAAAAAAACGCGCATTCTCAGAAGCAAGTTATGAGACGGGAGCGCTCGTTCTGGTAAAACTAGTGTTCGTAATAGAGATAGCACATTCATCACGCTGTAACAGACTGAAAAGCGCAAAGTTTTACTAACACAAAATCAGCAAAAGCAGCCACAAAGGTGGCGCCATCCGAATGGTACTTCCCCTTTATAGTGTCACTGCGCTTTGCTAGAGGATTTTGTTTTCACGATCGTGTGTAGGCAAGGCCAGGTTAACAATAATCGGGTTGAAAAAAAATTCATTTTTTCTAGACTATTAAAAACGGTCGTGTGTACGCGGCATAAGATCTTTTTTTTTCTGTACATCAAAATAGTTAATATTATACAAGGTTTATTTAGCACCAACAGTTTGTGCATTGCAAATATAGAAGGAGGCAATGCAGTTAGTTTCCTTGTTTTCATACTATCTTCAGAAAGGCATTTTAAAATAAATGGTTTGTAATAAAATTAATGTTGACATTTCACACTTTGGGGTCTATATATTCTGGGCCAGATTCTCATAGATATCCGTTTATTTGGCGTGGCGTAGCGTATCCCATTTACGCCACGCCTCCGCAGCTTTTACGGGCAAGTGCTGTATTCTCAAAGCACTTGCTCCGTAATTTGCGGTGGCGTAGCGTAAATGGGCCAGCGTAAGGCTGCGTAATTCAAAGTAGGAAGGAGGTGGGAGTGCTGTATTTAAATTAAGCGCACCCCCGCGCCGAACGAACTGCGCATGCGCCGGCCGTAAACGTAGCCCACTGCGCATGCTCCATAGTACGCCGCAAATACATTGATTTTGACTTCAACGTCATTAACGCATAACCCTATTTGCGACGAGTTACATAAACGACGTAAACAACGGAAAAACACAACGCTGTCCCGACGTCCATACTTAACATGGCGTACGCCTGACCTACGCAAGGTTACCCCTCATATAGCAGGGGTAACCTTAGGCTTACGCAAACTACGTAAACTACGACGACGGCGTGCAAATATGTTCGGGAATCTGCGTATCAGGCTCATTTGCATATTCAACGCAGAAATCGACGGGAACGCCACCTTGCGGCCAAGCGTAACATTGCAACTTAGATCCAACGGTGTAAGTGACTTACGCCAGTCGGATCTATGCCAAATCTATGCGTAACTGATTCTAAGAATCAGTCGCATAGATAGGAAGGCTCAGAAACAGAGATACGACGGTGTATCTGAAAATACACTGTCGTACAGTATCTCTTCTGAGAATCTGGCCCAACTTTTTTAAACACAAGATTCACGATTTACACTCTACTACTGTTATCATAACCAATAACAAAGTCATTGCCAAATCAAAAGGCCTATAGCTGCAATGTAATACTTGCTGTATTAAGAAGAACACAACACAACGTTGAGGGACATTGTTCTGCATGGCTAGTATGTACAGATTCCTTTTTGTGGGATGCTGTTTCATCCTATGTTATTTTCTCATTCGAAATTCAAGACACTTGGAGTACTTACATGCTAAAGTTTGAAATGAAGGCAGTTTTTGGCAGGTCAACATCGAAGAAGACTTCTTTGGATACATTTCCTCGATTGACAGCTTTGCTTGTAATGACATTATGAGCGAAGCGAGATGTCACCTTACTGTTGATATGTACGCTGTAAACTTCTATATTACCAGCAGGCTAAATAATGCACACAAAAATAATAAATTAATGCCTTGTGTAAATATACAAAATATTTTGAGGTTGGCTAAATGAATGTATTTTATTTTGCAGTTGATACCTTCCCAATGTTCACATAATTCATCAATCCCAGGAAGATTAGGTTTGAATGAGAATACATGCAAAATAGGATACAATAAGCTCAAATTTTTAGAAAAAAATATTTACATTTCTGTTGGTCAATGTTATGCCACGTACACACGATCGGTCCATCCGATATGAACGGTCTGATGGACCGTTTTCATCTGTTAACCGATGAAGCTGACTGATGGTCAGTCGTGCCTACACACCATCCGTTAAAAACCGATTGTGTCAGAACGCGGTGACGTAAAACACAACAACGTGCTGAAAAAAATGAAGTTCAATGCTTCCAAGTATGCGTCGACTTGATTCTGATCATGCGTGGATTTTTAACTGATGGTCGTGCCTACTAACGATTGGTTTTGTTCTATCGGTTAGGAATCCATTGGTTTTGTTCTATCGGTTAGGAATCCATTGGTTACATTTAAAACAAGTTGGCTTTTTGTTTAACCTATGGTTAAATAACCGATGGCGCCCACACACGATCTGTTATGAACAATGAAAATGGTCCATCATACACACAATCATTTTTTGGGTTGTAAAGAATTACGTATATTTTTAACATCATAAAAAACGATCGGTTGTGGGCTTCAGAGCATTTTTGGGGTTCTGAAAAACGGGCAATTTTTTTTCGAACATGCTCCATTTTTTCACAAAGTTTTTAACGTTGTCGCTTTTAAGGTTGAAAAAATGGTCGTGTGTGGGCTTTAACGACGTGAAAAATCCACGCATGCTCAGAAGCAAGTTATGAGACAGGAGCGCTCGTTCTGGTAAAACTACCATTCGTCATCAGAATGAAACTTCCCCTTTATAGTGCCGTCGTACGTGTTGTACTTCACCACACTTTGCTAGAGCATTTTTTTCACGATCGTGTGTAGACAAGGCCATTTTAATGATTGGGTTGAAAAAAACCTTTGTTTTTTCTAGACCCTTAAAAACGTTGGGTCAGATTCAGGTACATCTGCGCATTATTGGACCGGCGTAGCGCACCGCCTTTACGTTAGACTGGCGCAATGTATTGGCGCAATCACCCTATTCTCGTCGGTTTTACGCAGAAATTTGCACCTGCGCAACGTTATTTCTGAGGCGCAAGGCGGAGTAATACAAATTGGGAAGGACGTGGGCGTGTTACATTGAAATGAGCCGTGACCCCATGCAAATGAAGGGCCGGCCGGCTCGCGCATTCATGCTTGAAGCAGACCATGGTCAGCACCTCTGTGCGCATGCTCACAACTCGGGAACGGCGCAATCAGTGAAATTGGAAGTGGACTAGGGCAAAATCGTGAACTAGGCAGACAGCATAAATAGACAGACACAAACACACTTCCTTTGCAAAAGTACATCCCTTTGTATCCCTCCCTATACAGCAAGGTGCTTTTGTTCTGTTGTTAGTTGCGTTGTGATTTGTCTTTGTGATATTTGTGGACTGTGTGATATAGTGTTTGTTAGAAGATATTTGTAAGTGATTTTTGGTGACTGCTTGTGAGAGTTTTTGGTTGATAGTTTTTTGTTTGTTTGTTTTCTTGCTTGATTTTTCCTGCTTGTTTTTGTGAGTGATTTTTCCTGCTTGTTTCTGTGAGTGATTTTTACTGCTTGTTTTTGTGAGTGATTTTTGCTTATTGTTTGGGAGAGAGTTTTTGTATGAGTATATGACGGAGGGAGAAACAAATTCTTGCCCGGGCCATTTCCCAATATGGGCGTTTCCTCCACGGCCCGGAGAGTGCCAGGAGGCGTGATATCTTGCAGAACATTACTGACAAGGTGAATGCATCGGGGGGGGAGAGACCCGGACACGGTCGGGGATTGAAAAGAAGATCAATGACCTCCGGCGTCTGGTCAGAAAGAAGCTGGCCAAAATGTTAGCCCATGCCAGGGGCACAGGAGGGGGCCCACCATGCCCTGTTAGGCTGACAGCGGAGGAGCGTGCGGTGGCCCAGACCTTTCATAGACAACAGGTGGAGGGCCTGCCCGGCTATGACTCAAGTCATGAAGGCGTGATGCCAGGTAAGGTTTTTTTTCCCTATCAGGTGTGTAGCATGTGTGGGGGAGGGGGTAAAAGGGAATATGTGGTAAGTGTGTGGATCCTCCAACCTGTGAATGTTTTGTGTCATACACAGATGAGCAGGAGGGTGCTGGGCCATCTGGGCTGACCGCACCATCCCAGCCTGATGAGGACCCCCCGACAAGGCCGGAGTCCTCGGAGGAGGTTGAGGAGGAGGAGGAGGAGGAGGATGTCATGTCAGCCAGTGGATTGTTATTTTTGGAGGAGTCTTCCTCTCTGGCTGGCAGCATAAGGGCTAGCCCCTCCCACTCCTCCCCCAACAGGGCTCCTCTCCCAAGGGCCTCCCCTTCTCCCCGGCCACAAGCCTCAGCTGGAGGCAGGAAGTCGTCCCAGAAGACCAGAGGGGTGGTCGAGCTTCTGCCCACCAATCTGAGAAGGGACCAGGCCCTTCAGACCCGCCATCTGGGACAGGTCAGCCAGACCTTGGGGCGTATGGTGGAGAGCCTGTCCTCCATAAAGGATACGCTTGGGGACCTGGACTGCCACTCCCGGGCTCATACAAACTGCCTAAACGCACTGCAGACTACAACAGCTGACGTTGGGCAGGATGTGAGGGCCCTCACCTAGGCTATCCAGGACAACACGGCAACACTAGGTGCTGGCCTGACCAGAATTGCCGTGGTCTTGGAGGGCAGGCCGCCAGGTGGGCAGAGACCAGGGGATGCTCCTCCTTCCCCGGATTACCCCCCCTCCCCTGAGGAGCCGGGGCCGTGGCCGTGGGCGCCCCAGGCGTGGCTCACGCCAACGGCATTCATTTGTTTTTCCCCTTTTTTTTTTTTGCTGGACATTTTTTTTTTCTTTTGTGATGTGAATGTTTTTGGAATGTGGGGGTGATATTTCTGCTGGCAAAGGGGTGTCACCCTCAGTTTTGGTGGAGAAGGGTTCCCCAGGACCAGGGAGAAGTGATTCCCAGGTCCGTGTGAATGGTGTATGAATGTACAGTGACATAATTGGAGCCGTGGCGTGGCGTTGCTGCTCACAAGCCCAGCATGGTGGGCTTGTGCTAATCCAATTAGGTGAGGATGTGATGTGTCTGTGCTAGGGACCACAGTGTTGTGCATGCATGCATTCTCATTGTGCCATGATTAATGTGTGTGTTTAATGTGCAAAGATGCCTAATGTGAGCTGTCTCCTGGCTGCTCTTCCCTCAGAAGACTGGGTAACCTCGGTTAGGGGGGATTGTCTGGTTCAGGGGTCAGGTCATCACGTAGGTCAATCTGCAGGCCCTTTCTCACTGCAAAGTTGTGCAGAATGCAACATGCACCAATGAAGTTGGGGGAATGCAACAGGGTCCCCCCAGACTTATCCAGGCATTGGAAACATGACTTCAGGAGGCCAAAGGTGCGCTCCACCACTGCACGTGTTTGGGCGTGGGCTTCATTGTATCTTTCCTCTCCTGGGGTTTGGGGGTTCCGGGTTGGAGTCATGAGGGTCCCAGTGCATATACATATGAGTCACCTGTAAGGAAAAACACAGGAGGATGTTAGTCATGCATGTGCCCCCTGTGATGTGTGCATCATGGGGGGGGCTGTCATGCCTGCCACCCATGTCACTCACCAACCAGCCAGCTGTCCCCATACATGTTCTGTTCGAATTCCATTCGGATGGGGCTCTGATTGTAGATGTAGCTGTCATGGCTGGATCCGGGGTGTTTGGCACGGACGTGCCATATGAGGCCTTGGGCATCGACTATCACCTGTACGTTGATGGAATGCCAATGCTTCCGATTGTGGTATATGTGCTCTGTCTCATGGGGGGGCTGGAGTGCCACATGTGTGCAATCAATGGCCCCCACGGTGCGTGGGAATCTGGCAATTCTGTAGAAATCTGTCATTGCCTTCAGCCGCAGGTCCTCAGTGGTTGGTTTGATGATTTGGTTGGCCATGCGTCTGAGGATTGCAGGGACAACCTGGTGCACACATCTGCTCACGGAGGATTATGACATCCCAGCCACCACTCCACTTGTTCTTTGAAAAGAGCCACTGGCAAGGAAATGGAGTGTTGCCATGACCTTGACCAGTGGCTGCACTGCATGTGAGTGGTGTGTTGGGCTGGTGATGTCCTCCTGCAAGGTTATGGTTAATTCCAGGATGGCATGAGGGGTGAATCTGAAGATACGATACACCTCAGAATCACTCATGCCAAAGAGGTCTATGCGGGTGTGGTATATCCTCTCCCGTGCCCTCCTCTGTGCCCTCCTCCTCCTTCTTTGCTCGTCTAAAGTCAGTAGTATAGCTATGAGCGAGGATGTCCCTGGCATGTTGGCATACAGATTGTTGGGAAACACGTGTGACTGCTCTGCTCCTCACTAACGGTGTTGCTTTCTCTGACATGTAGACGAATTGTCTGATTTTAGACCACCTTTTATATGGTCTAATTTTAGACAGGCCGTGCAGCTGTTGCGCACACCGCGTAGCCTGCGCTGCACCAACGTTATTTTGTGGATCCCCGTAACTCCCTCATTAGCATATTTGAATAGCAAATCAATGGTGTGTCTAGCGCAGTTTTGCGCGGACGGATGCGCCTGTCTAACGAAATTACGCTAGACAAAAAAAAGTAGATTTGTTGCGTATCTCGTTTTGGGGATGCAGAGTATCGAAACGCATGCGCAAATTTAGACTTATGCCGCGCAACTCTTGTTACGCCGGCGTAATCGCTCTGTGAATCTGGCCCGTTGTTTTTTTACAACCCGAAAAATGATCATGTGTACACGGCAAAAGTTTAAAAGATTATGGGCCAGATTCAGGTAGTCCAGAGCATCTTTGCTCTGGAGTAACGCTTCTCATTTGCGTTGCGCTGCCGAAATTTTAGGAGCAAGTGCTGTCATTCACGAAGCACTTGCTCCTAAAGTTGCGGCAGCGCATCACAAATGAGCCGGCGGAATTCAAATTTAGCGGGTACGGGGCGTGTAGTATGCTAACTACGCGCGATCCCGCCGCCAACGTACTGCGCATGCGTCGAGTGTCAAAACATCCCCGTGCGCATGCTCCAAAATCTGTGAATGAACGTCAATGACGTCACATTCCCATTCATGACCGTTTTACGCAAGCGACGTTTTTTTTTTTTTTTCCCGACGCGATGACGACGCCTATACCTAACATAGGATACTCCAACCCCATGTAGGTATATCTATGCGCCGCGTATCCCGTCCGGAAACGTCGTATCGCCATTGCGTCGCGCCGGATTTCGATCGTGAATTGCCGATTTCCGCTCATTAACATATTTTTTGAGCGTAAATCGGCGGGAACGCCCCCGGCGCCATTTTTAAGTTGAAGTAACGATGCGATGGCGAAACTCAGTTACGCTGCTCGCATCGGAACTTCAACCCGACGTTTCTTGTTTTCTGGTTACAGAAAACAGAAACGCCGGCTCAAAGCCACAGTTAGGCTGGCGGATCACTCGATCCGCCAGCGTAACCGTTCCTGAATCTGGCCCTATATATTGATTATCTTCCATATTAATTCATATTGCTCATATAAACGCCTTCAATTACAAATAAACATTTAATAAATGATTAATCTATGCATTTGTGTAATGTGTGCTGTTATGGCCTTACATTCTGTACAGGCATATCTTCCTAATGGATGTGCTTTAAATTACAATGATTGATTCGCCTACAGTAAATGGTAAATGTTAGATTGACTGCTTTATAAATACTCCCCATATGTATTGGGCTGTCTGAAACCCAGCACTAGTTCTGCTAAACTTTTTTTATTTTTTTATTTTTTAAATAGCCGTTCCAACCACTTTAAGTTCTTAGGTTAACTTTTAAATACATATATTCACATTAAGTCTATATTTAATTATAATTAAAGATCAATTTAATCAATGGGCAAAATGAATTACAATAGTTCAAAGTTTTATACCTATTATTATAAAGCCTTATATGTGAAATGTACTTATGTTACAGTTCATTACTCCCCATTGTGCTTCCTTCATTCTTACCTTTTCAGTGGATCTCTTCTGTGATAAAAGAACATAAAAGAAAATATTGTTATACATTGCAAATTATAACAGAAAAGTTCATAAAATTGGATAGAGTGAACTTTTTCTTTTTTAAGTTGGTACAATGGGAAATATGCAAAGAGAACCTCATAGCAACGAATCAGATTTCCGTTTGATGCAGTCAGATTATGATAGGAAGAGTTAAAGGGGTTGTAAAGGTACAAGTTTTTTTACCTTCATGCATTCTATGCATGAAGGTAAAAAAACGTCTAGCAGCACCGCCCCCCCCCCCCCCCCGAGCCCCCGTTGTACTTACCTGACTGTTCGAATCTCCCAGGCGCGTCCACGTCGTCCTCTTCGGTTCCCAGCCTGGCCGTTGATTGGCTAGGCTGGGCGGATTGATAGCAGCGCAGCCATTGGCTAGCGCTGCTGTCAATCAGGGCGGATGACGCGGCGCGCTGGGGGGCGGAGCCAAGTGACACAGTCGGCGGCTATGGCCGCCGCTGTATCACGGTAGCGCGCTCGCAAAAGCTTTCCTCCATGCGAGCGCCCTCGCATGAAGAAGGAAAGCTTTTGCGAGGAGGAGCCCAGACAGCCGCCGAGGGACCCCAGAAGACAGGTTTCCGGGCCACTCTGTGCAAAACAAACTGCACAGTGGAGGTAAGTATCACATGTTTGTTATTTTAAAAACAAAAAAATCCTGTGTTTAGTGTCCCTTTAAGCCCTGTACACACAGGCCAGAATCTCGTTAGGAAAAAGCCTCTTGCCGCAGAGTGTACAGACAGTCCTTTTAAACGAACCGCGGTTGTTTTGAAAGGCAAAAACGCAGTGACGTCATTGCGCTCGTCACATTCGATGCCATTGCCGCCATCTTGCTTCACCCTACCTATGCCTAGGAAGCTACCACGAATGTGTCAAAGTCATTTCCACGGGGACAGGTAAGTATACACACTCTCGGGTTTCTCGTCAGGAAAACACTGCCGAGAATCACAACGAGAAAATAGAGTGCAGGTTCTCTATTTTTCTGGTCGAGATTTTAGGCAGTTTTCTTGACCAGAAACCTGAAAGCCTCATACACACGCTCGGTATACTCGGCAAGAAAGCTCTGCCAGCAGTTTTCTAGCTGTTTCTCCTCCCAGCCAATCAGAAAGTGGAATAGCGGATTAGGACAATGGTACATTTTCAAAAAATTCTGTTTATTTGTTTAACTTAGAGGTACAAAATTAATTCAATCAGAAAGTGGGTCGTGATACCCGTTACCTGCTTGTCTAAAAGGAAATTCGATCGGATTGGCAGCCAGGAGGAGACACAGGGGAAGTGCGGGGCCCTGACTACTGACTGACCCGCCGCCACTAGCTTCTAATGTGGCTAATAAGCCCAATCAACTACAAGGCATCGATCAGTGAAAATACACATATGAATAGTTGAATACACATAAAATTCTTAATTAATCATGAAATAATTCAGTCCGCAAAACAATGCAAAGTTCTTCAGTAAATACCTTCAAATAAAATGCTTGAATTCTTCCATGATAATATACCCCACACACCGCTGTGAATTAAATAATATTCCTTGTATATTAGAACACCACCTGCTCCCTTCAGGATCCCAAAACTCTCACCTTCAATTTGAAGACATAAAGCATGTGTTAACAAAATTCTCCAAGCTCCCAATTCCTAAGAATAGGGCCCACTTCAGTCTCCATCCACTGGGGTCTCCCTTGGTACACTGATTAATGCCTCCAGGAATTACAGGGGTACGGCTCCTTTAAAATCGCTTAGACCCCTTTCACATTAAGGAGTTTTTCAGGCGATACAGTGCTAAAAATAGCGCTGCTATACTGCCTGAAAAACTCCTTCACTGCACCCTTAATGTGAAAGCCCGAGGGCTTTCACACTGAGGCGATGCGCTGGCAGGAGAGAAAAAAATCTCCTGTCAGCAACATCTTTGGAGCGGTGAGAGGAGCGACGTGTATACCGCTCCTTTACCGCTCCTTCCCATTGAAAAGAATGGGAAGCCGCGGCAATACATTGAGGGTGGTATTAACCCTTTCATGGCCGCCAGCGGGGGTTAATATCGCACTGCTAGCGGTCGCAACTCGCGGCAATTCCGGCGGTATAGCGCCGCTATTTTTAACGGCACTATACCACAGGCACGGCTCCAGCCGCAATGTGAAAGGAGCCTTAGGTATCCATGTGGCCATTAGGTAATGCTCTCCTTGCTTCAGTGATTCTGCTAGATCTGTGATTTCATTCACATGTGGTGCTGGCTTCTTTGTTCACCTATAGGCTGAAGTGGTCCAATTCTTAGGAACTAGGAGCGCAGAGAATTTTGTTAAAATATGCTTTTTGTCTCCAAATTGGAGGTAAGAGTTCTGGAAGCCTGGAGGGAAGCACATGGTCTTCAAAAAGTTTCTGCACTTTTATATATATATATATATATATATATATATATATATATATATATATATATATATATATATATATATATATATATATATATATAAAACTTGGTTTAAAAAGTGTGGAAACATTTTGAAGAACCCTCCTGTTAGGAATATTATCTCATTCACAGCTGTGTGAGGCATATTATCATGGAAGAATTCAAGCATTTTATGCAAAGATATTTACTGAAGAACGTTGCATTGTTTTGTCAAAAGACTGGGAAAATATCATCTGTACTGCAGTTAACTGAAGTAAAATTGTGTTGGATTCAACTTCTGTGTCTTATTGAAATTAGGCTGTCTGTGGATGGTGCTGAGTGAACAGGTGACCATGCTGTCTGGACAGCATAGGCGTGCGCACAGGGTGTGCCGAATGTGCCCAGGCACACCCCAATCACCCCATGCGCATTAGTGTTATCGCTCTGTGTAGCAACAGGAACATGGGAAAGATCTCCCTCTTACCAGTTCTGCCATAAGAGAAGTGTTTACAATACAATGCACAACTGTACTTTCGCATTTGCAATAAAAAGGATCACCACCTCAATCTAGAGACATGCCTCTCTTTAATAAAGGACTGGATGACAAAGAGTTATTCAAAACTCAACGGAGCGAAAACAGAACTCCTTCTGTTTCACGCCAAACTTAAGAATCTACCTGCAACAACATGGAGTCCCACCCATTCTAGGTAAAAGCCTCGGGGTCATTTTCAACTCCTACATGACAATGGACGCACAAATAGGGTCAGTAGTCAGCGGATCTCACCATCTGCTGCGCCTACTACGTAGGCTCATCCCTTTTATCCCCAAAGAAGACATAGCGGTCGTGGTGGGAGCAGTTGTAAACTCAAGATTGGACTATGCAAATGCCCTTTACCTCAGGCTCCCAAGGTACCAAATCGCTCGTCTACAAGTCGTTCAAAATACGGCCGCTCGACTTGTGACTGGAAAAAAACCTTGGGAATCAATCTCACCCTCACTGAGATCCCTTCACTGGTTACCAGTAAAAGACAGAATTACTTTTAAAGCACTCTGTCTAACGCATAGATGTATCCATGGGAATGCCCCCCATTATTTATGCGAAAAAATAAAAGCCCATAACCCCAATCGCATCTTGCGATCCACATCTCCTGCAGATACCGAAAGCCGGATACAAATCCAAAGGAGATAGAAGATTCGCGGTCCAAGGTCCCAGACTATGGAACGCTTTGCCAACCAGTATTCGGTTGGAGGAGAACTACTTAGTATTCAGGAGAAAAATCAAGACTCATCTATTTTGATACCAAAGGAGACAGGAACAACAAGCGCCCAGAGGCGATTCAGTTCGCATGTGCCGCGCTATATAAGTTTTCATTCATTCATTCTCTTTCACTGTGCCAGCAGGGATATCAATGTTCCAGGGTCATTTATATGTAGATACACACACATGCATGTGTGTTTGAGCTTAATGGTGCACTCCCTAATGCATTAGGCTGCGCCCGTACACACGATCCGAATATCGTACGACGGATCGTACAACTTTTTTCGCTTAATAGTCGCAAGTAAAATTAAATAGGTTATTAAAGTCACGAAAATTCTCGTACGACAGAAAAAAAAAGATCGGAAGTGATGTCATGTGTTGTAATGTATTTGTATTGTATTTTTGGACGACAACTATACTGACTAAACGAAAATCGTACGATCTGACATCGTACGAGGAAAATTTTCGTGCTTGTCCGATCGAATAATATCGGTTGAACTGTTGTGATCGGCTCTCGAAAATAGTGTACACACGATCCGAAAATCGTACAATTCTTCCTCGAACGATCGTTTTCGTCCGATATTCGTATCGTGTGTACGGGCCATAAGGAGGTATATCAATGCATAAAACGACATTTCAAACAGAACAACACTGAAAAAAATGGCATTTCCATTATAAGGCTCCACTCACATCTGAAAGTATTGATTTAATTAGGGCGGCTAAGACACACACAGCTCCCGGTCCTGTCAGGGGAAGAAATGACCTAACAACTGTTCATTCCCTTCCCTGTCAGTGGGATTTTAATAGTAATCAATGCATTTTTATAGCACTGATCGCTATAAAAATGCCAATGGTCCCAAAAATGTGTCAAAAGTGTCCGAAATATCCGCCATAATGTCGCAGTACCGATAAAAATCACTGATCGCCGCCATTACTAGTAAAAAAAAAAAATATTAATAAAAATGCCATAAAACTATCGCTTATTTTGTAAACTCTATGGGCCAGATTCAGGTAGAATTAGATTCCCGCAGAGTATCAGAGATACTCTACGCCGCCGTACTTTACCTGGCTCTACGAGGAATTCAGAGAGATTTTGGCCCGTAAGGTACGGCGGCGTAGTGTATTTCTCCCGGCGGAATCAAACTACGCGATTAGGGGGCGTGAGGCATTTAAATTAGGCGCGTTCCCGCGGCGATCGAACTGCGCATGCTCCGTTCAGAAATTTCCCGCCGTGCATTGTTTTTTTTAGATATTTTTGGGGGATATTTATTATAGCAAAAAGTTAAAAATATTCATTTTTTTTCAAAATTTGTCACTCTATTATTGTTTTTACGCCAATTTTGTTTGGGAGCCACGCCACACGGCCGCACAATTGTCAGTTAAAGCAACACAGTGCCGAATCGCAAAAAGTGGCCTGGTTATTGACCAGCAATATGGTCCGGGGCTGAAGTGGTTAAAAAAGGGCCAAAATACATCCCTGGGAATTACAGACCAGTTAGCCTAACATCAATAGTATGCAAGCTCTTGGAGGGGATGGGACTATATACAAGATTTTAGCAATGAAAATGGTTTTATTAGCAGTAATCAGCACAAATTCATGAAGAATCGTTCTTGCCAAACCAATCTATTAACCTTCTATGAGGAGGAGAGCAGCTATCTAGATAAAGGAACACCCATAGATATGGTGTATCTGGATTTTGCAAAAGCATTTGACACAGTCATAAACATTTACTGTACAAAGTAAGGTCCGTTGGTATGGACCATAGGGTGAGTACATGGATTAAAAACTGGCTAACAAGAGCGAGTTCAGAGGGTGGGGATATATACGGAATACTCAAAATGGTCAGGGGTGAGAAGTGGGGTCCCCCAGGGTTCTGTGCTGGGACCAATCCTGTTTAATTTGTTCATAAATGACCTGGAAGATGGGGTAAACAGTTCAATCTCTGTATTTGCAGATAACATTAAGCTAAGCAGGGCAATAACTTCTCCGCAGGATGTGGAAACCTTTCAGGAAGATCTGAACAAATGAATGGAGTTTGGCAACTACATGGCAAATGAGGTTTAACGTAGAAATTTGAAATAATGCATTTGAGTTGCAAAAATACAAATGCAATCTGCTCACTAGGGTGTGAACTTCTGGGGGAATATAGGATGGAAAAAGACCTGGGGGTCCTAGTAGATGATCAGGCTCAGCAATGACATGCAATAAAAAGGTGATTAACTCCAAGAATAAAGCGATAATTCTCCCACTCTACAAGACTCTGGTCCAGCAGCACCTGGAGTATGCTGTCCAGTTCTGGGCACCAGTCCTCAGTTAAAGAGTATAAAGAAGGGCAACAAAGCTAATATAGGGTCTGGAGGATATTAGTTATGAAGAAATGTTGCTAGCGCTGAACTTATTCTCTCTGCAGAAGAAATGCTTGAGCGGGGATATGATTTAAATTTACAAATACCATACTGGTGACCCCACAATAGGGATAAAACTTTTTTGTGGAAGGGAGTTTAATAAGACTTGTGGGCACTCATTAAAATTAGAAGAAAAAGGGTATAACCTTAAACTGCGTAGAGGGTTCTCTACTGTAATGCCGCGTACACACGGTCGTTTTTTGCGATGAAAAAAAACAACGTTTTTTAAAACGTCATTTAAATTGATCGTGTGTGGGCAAAACGTCGTTTTTTGTCTTAAAAAAAAAGACCAAAAAAAAATTCCAACATGCTTGAATTTTTTGTGTCGTTTTTCAAAACGTTGTTTTTTGTTTCACAAAAAGTCACTGTGTGTAGCAAAAACGTCGTTTAAAACGACGTTTTTCAAGCCGCGCATGCCCAGAAGCTAGTTATGAAGCGAGCTTCAATGGAAAAGAGTGGTGAACGTAACCTCGCTTTTTGTGAAAAAATGATGGTGTGTATGCAACATCGTCTTTGAAAGTGACGTTTCAAAAACGTCATTTTTTACTTCACAAAAAACGTCGTTTTTTTTCATCGCAAAAAATGATCGTGTGTACGCGGCATAAGAGCCGCAAGGATGTGAAAATCCCTTCCACAGGCGGTGGTTTCAGCGGGGGGCATCGATAGTTTAAAAAAACTATTATATAAGCAACTTACAGAGATATACAATGAAATACTGACATATAATCACACACATAGGTTGGACTTGTGTCTTTTTTCAACCTCATCTACTATGTAACTGTGTAACTATGATTTACTGGTATTTTTGTTTTTGTTTTTAATCAGCTTTTTAAAAGCGTTTTAGAAGTGTATTACAAGCATTTTAAAGCTTCAGGCGTTTTTGTTTCACCAATAGAAAGCACTAGGGGGAGGAGAGGGAGAGGGGTGGAGAGGGGCTATTTGAGCGTTTTACTGTTCAAGTCAGGCGTTTCTATTGAATGGGGCCAAAAACGCTTGTAATCTGCCAAAAAGAAGTTCATGTACTTTTTTGAACTTCAGGCATTTTTGCTTTAGGCAACAGACTGCTCATATGTGAACAGGGGTCCGTTGAAATGAATAGGATTTTGCTTGTTGAGCATTTTGGAGATTCAGAGCTGAGCGTTTTATAAGCTGAAAAACGCAGGGCCTAACTGCTTGTATAGACTTTTTTCAAATGTTAATTATTCATGCTCCTTGACCAACTGCCAATCCAAAGCCATTGGTTTAGAGTGCAGGTATAACTGAATATTTTAGAATCACGTACTCTAAACTGCATAGAGGGATTTCAGGTTTGCTGGCCATGATCAGTACAGTGCATGAAAATGATGGCTTCTATAAAATAGGGCTTGGGCCAATGAGAAAGCATAACTTGGCAGCTTAGTATTAGGTGTTCCAATCAAAAGCAAAAGGGACACTATTGATCCAGGGTGAAGCACAGTGCTACACTCCTAAAATATAATGTATTTACGTGTCTCGCTTCTCTTATAAATGCCCAAAGCAAACACTTAACTTTCTAATTTGGACTAGTGGGCAGGTCCATGCAAATTTGTATTTTATGCTTCTTAGCCAACCGTACATTTAGAACTAATAGTTTAAAGTACAAATACAGACAATTACTAATAGTCAAAGTGATCTCATTTGTTACAAGACAGTACTGCCTATTATAATATAGTGTAACGGTGACTGCCTTGTTATCAGAGAGACTATCAAATTTAAGAACTATAGGCTCAATTCACAAAGCTATAACACAATGATAGATATCTTTATTTTAGGCATGTGACTGTAATTTTTTAATCTCACTGGACTTAACTAAAAAAAAATTAAATAAAATATGTAAAATATATTGTTATCCTTGTGTGCTAGCTTTGTGACTTAAAGCGGTAGTAAATACAGATTGGACACTTGTACCACAGGTAAGCCTAAAATAAAGCTTACCTGTAGGTACAAGGAATATCTCCTAAATGTGCATTGTTTAGATGATATTTACTGTTTCTGCAGCTGGTGATGTCACCAGTGCATGGGCTCTGAAGAGATGGCAGACTCATGCCTTCCCTGCAGAGCTCTATTTTGCAGCCGTGACTCCCGTGCTCAAGTTCGGGGTGACATCACCACACCTTGGCCATTCAAACAGCTGAAACCTGCAAACCTGGAAGGAAGATCAGGTGAAGATGAAAGCCCTGTCGTTGGTGACAGTGCGCTGCTGGAGGTCTTCATTTTTTGGCATGTCTTTTATAATGTGCTAGTGCGCAATGTATTATGCCCTTAACTTTTTTTTTTAATAAAACAGTTCACTACCACTTTAAATGATATGTCACAGAATCTGAAATGTGAGACCTTTTATTCTGTTATAAACATATGAGCTATTTTTGCCATGTTAGAGACACAAACATCAGTAGTGATATATTGGGGGTTTTACTAAAACTCAGAATCTGGTGCAGATGTGCATGGTAGTGAATAAGTTTCTAAGGTTAGCTTTAGCAATAAAACCTGGAAGCTGATTGGTTTCTATGCAGAGCTGCACCATATTTTGTGTGCTCCAGTTTTAGTAAATCCTTGTCATTGTGTATGACATTACCATCTTATACTCTATACACACATGGAAGGTTGCCTCTAGCCCAGCCTACCAAATTGTCCTTTTGGTTTTGTTAAATAACATATGCTCAAAATTCACACAACAGAGTCAGAGATACCCAAAGGCTAGCTTGAAGAACAACTTTATAGTCTATTTCATTACCACTTCAAAGTGTTGGTAATGTCATCTGCCACACCAACAATGAATGAAAGATATGTCCATGATCTAGAGAAGTTGAAACTCAATTTGAGAGCATCAGCATGTCTACTCTGAATCATATTTTCCACTTGTCAGAAAAAGAAGATAAATTTACCTGAATTTTTCTGAGTCCTTCAATCACAAAATCACTGTTCACAGGAATAAGAGCACAAAACAACAAAGCGCAAACCAGCTGTAGACTAGCCATGTTTACAATGTGCTTTTTCTTGTGTAAAACACCAGCATGCCATCCAATATTTTAGTCCATGTTAATAAATAATAGGAAATCAAATATTGCTAAACACCAGATTGCTTAAATGCCAGATAAACACGTACTATTAAAAACAGATACATATAATTCTAATTATTCCCAGTGGTCATCAAACCAATGTTCTGTGAGCTGTAGATAAAGCAATCATTAGCACCGGTTCTCTAAGCCCAGAAAGTTATTTCAAGGTTTCCACCATATTCAGAAGGTGGATAATGGCTGCTCTACACTATGACTGTGTGTAGGCAGGTGTTGGGCTGCAGTTTGTCCACTGACCTAAAGGTAGCACTTCAAGCTGTCAGAAAACTATTGGGGACTACACTTTTCCCCTATTATGGGCTCCAGATAGCCATCTTGGGAGGCCATATCCCATTAGGTTTCAAAATCAGTCAATATTTGAGCAGCCATCTTGATATAGTTCCTCTACCAATCCACCCAAAGTACACGTAACTGGATTAAAGTCAAGTTGAACCTGATATATATCATTAATAAACTTGATAACATCCTGCCAGAATCTCACCAGTTTGCGACATCTCATAACATGTGAATTCCCCTGGTGTATTTGACACTTCGGGCATATGGGAGAATCCCGTCTACCCCACTTATGTAGTTGTACTGGTGTGCGGTATGCACAGTCAAGGATAAGCAGGTGAGACAATGTATGTGCTGCTGATACTGACACCAGGGGACCAGCCACTAAAATATTTTTACCAGGTGTCCACATCTATAGGACCAACATCTATGTCCCATCTTTCTCTGCAAGGCAATAGGTTCAGGGCCTGTACATAGGTCAGTAAGAAAGCATACATTTTAGAGATGATCCTTTTCTTATTAGGCACAACAGTCTATCCCAAATAGTATGTTAATAGTCACAAGCCATAATAAATAACTGCAATTGTTTTAGGTGAAAAGTATGCAGCAGATCTTTCTGTAGAACTGCAAGTGATACAATTGCTACTTATCCGTTTGCAGGGCTTCAGTGTTTAGCAGCAAGGGACTGCGTAGTGTAAGGCATCAGCAAGGAAAAACTCCCAGGTCTTCAGCAGCAATGGCAGGGTGGACGCAGTGAAGATCTGTTGCTAGCTGGCCATAATGTTGCCTGTATAGTAGCGTGGCCGGTACGGCTGACATTAATAGAATGAGGTTTCTATTTTAAATGAATGCCTTTATAGGCATGAGACCAGGTGCAGTGCATCAGCACTGAGTCGAGTGACCGCCGATTCACAGCGCACTTCCGCTTTCCACGGTGGAATGCACACGGCGCCGGGCGATTACGTTATCGCGTGGTCGCTGTAATGCATTCCAATATGGAGCGCACTACGGAGGAGAGGAGGCGGCGAGGAGCGCCTGTTACAGTACCCCCCTCTTAAGGAATACCCTCCTGGCGATCTCAAGGGGAGGCCCATCAGGACAAGGGGTTTTCAGCAGCAAACATTTTTTTTTTATATATACTTTCTGTAAAAAACTTTTGCGCACCCCAAAAAAATGTATATCGCCTTTTGTAGGAATGACAAAGGCACAGTAAAAAAATGGTGTTCAAAGACACAATTTCTGGAGCTTGGCGTAGAGGAATAAGCTCTGAGTCTTGCAAGTAGTCAGTTCAACTGAGCAATAAAGTATGTCCTCTAAAGCCCAATACACACTATCAGTTTTCCTGACGGTTTTCTCTTCAGGTGTACCAAAACCATCTAATATGAGATCAAACCTCAAGAGTTTCAATTTGTATGCAATCAGGCAGGCCCTTGTACTACATGGTTTTGGTAAACCTGATGAGAAAACTGTCAGGAAAACTGATTGTGTGTATGGGGCTTTAGACACACCACTACGCACATATCCAGAAGCTCTATTAAGAAATTATTCAGAAGGCTTTGAACGAGTGCTAGAGCGTTGCATGGTCCCAATGTCCATTTGTTCTTCAAAAGGGGATAGACTCAATTCTTGAGGTGTAGGGTGCTGTTGCATTTGATAAAGATTCAGATCGTGTCTTTCTTAACCTACGATCTATTGTGATAGCACGTTGTATGGTATCATTGAGAGATTGGGGAGATCCGCTCTAGCCAACTCATCCTCGAGTGGAATCGGAAAGGCTGAGATGGAAATGGTTACGGAGTGTAACATCATTCCATTCAGTCTCAATGGCCCACCTCTGAAATTCCGCTATGAAGTCCTCAATGTGTCCTATACCTTGTTTGAGATTCCTAATAGCAGTTTCCACAGTGAGTTGCTTGTTGAAGTCATCATAAAGCAAGGACATAGTTGCGATAAACTGTGGACAAAAATTTAGGATTGGATCCTCTTTTTCTAGGTAGGTATTTGCCCAAGCACGTGGTTTCCATTTAAATAGGATATGAGGGTAAGCACCTTAATCCGGTCATTGGGGAAGGTGCGAGGGCATCATTCAAACATTAATTTACACGCATTAATGAATTCTCTATAGGTCTTTCGATCACCGGTAAAAGGTGCAGGTGGATTGACCTTAGGTTCAGGGGGAAAAGGAGGCACATTTGGATTTTGCGCAACTAAATCTTGCAGTGTTTGGGTCTTCTAACTGCAGAGTTTGTACAGTCTGTAGAAGTGCATCTACCTTTTTGAGAAAGGGCAAGCACATGGTTGGCAAGCTCCGCTGGGTTCATTTTTAAGGTTTTACTATTTTGTAACAGCTCTAGGGAATAATTAATATTCCTTAGCAAAGAGCCATAGGCACAACAGTCTATCCCAAGTAGTATGTTAATAGCCACAAGCCATAATAAATAACAGCAATTGTTTTAGGTGAAAAGTATGCAGCAGATCTTTCTATAGCACTACAAGAGACACAATTGCTACTTATCAGTTTGCAGGGTTCAGTGTTAAGCAGCAAGGGACGTCATAGTGTAAGGCATCAGCAAGGAAGAACACCCAGGTTGTCTGCAGCAATGGCAGGGTGGACGCAGTGAAGATCTGTTGCTAGCTGGCCATAATGTTGCCTGTATTGTAGCATGGCCGGTACGGCTGACAATAGTAGAACAAGTATCTGGAGTGCCAAGGTAGGGACCCAGCAAGGATTGGAGGAGCTCAAGAGATTCAGAGGCAGTAAATCAGTGGGTCTAGTGAGAGACCCAGAGCTCAGTATTGAAGACCTACAAGAGGCAGTTGTAGTGAAGCTGAAGGAGCTTTTACATTGTTTAAGGAGACAGTATTCCGCGTTATAAAGATTCAGCGTTATAAAGTCTCCAACATCCCCCATCACAGTGACCCCCAAATATTTAAATTGATTAACCACTGCCACCTGGGAGGTTATTAGAGGGAGATCCCTGGGTAGGGGGTCCAATAATCAACAGCAAAAATCTATGCCAATTAATGGCAAATCCTGAGTGCTGCCCAAATTTATCAATAAGCTGCATAACAGCCTTTAGGTACCCGACTGTGTCCCCCAGGTATATCAGCGTGTCATCGGCATAGAGGGGAAGTTTATCTACCCTCTCACCTCTATGAATCACCACTATATCAGGGGATACTCTCACCATGGCCGCCGGAGGTTTTAGTGCCAGGGCAAAAGGGGCAATGGACATCCCTGCCTAGTCCCACGATGAAATGACAAAGCCTCCAAAAGAAAAAACCATGAATGCAAATTCCTGCACTGGGAGCTGCATACAGCAATTGAATCCGGGTAAGAAAAAATTTCTCAACTCTAAATTTACGCAAGACAGCCCATAGGTATTTCCACTCTATGCCATCAAAAACGTTGGCATTATCGAGTGAGAACACGTGTGCTAACTAAACCCGTTTTTAACACAGACTGTTGGACGGGTTTATTTGGTTGGTTGGCAGACTGGTTGGTGAGTTGAGCTATGGAATGTTCTGTTTTTGTCTTTCACGCATTTGCCCTTCCATGTGCTTCTTGCTGTGAAGGCCAGTTACAGGTGGTGGCAGGGGCCATTTGTTTGTTGCTGGTGTAAATATGGTCCGGGGACACACTGGGCAGCTTCGCTGCCATTGTGCTACTGCTGGGTGTCCAGTGTGCTCCTGTTCCTTTAAGGAGGATTGGGTTGCCTCCATGCCCACCTGCCCCTCATCTATCTATTTATTGCATGTGCTTCCATGATGGAGACGCTTATAAATTCAGTAAAATTAGGACTGCAACTCTGCAAGCAATACACAGGGTGCCGTGAAGAAGCCTTGCAGCTTACGCATGCGTTTGTAAATGCGTGATAACCAGGGCTTTTTTTCTGGGGGAACTTGGGGGAACTCAGTTCCACCACCTTTGGCTCAGACCCTTTGGTGCCTGCTCACCGCAATCACTTGTAAACACAGAAGTCTGGTTTCTGTGTTTACAAGTGCCAGCTCTTCACTCTGTGTGTAACCCCCCTGAACTCTGCACTCTGTATTAGTGCAATTCTGGTATTTAATGCCCCTTTAAGACCTTTCTACTGTTTGTGAAATCTGAACGGGGTCGTGGTTGAGTTCCTGCACCTATTTTCTGAGAAAAAAAGCTCTGGTGATAACTAAACCCCTGTTTTTAATGCAGACTGTTGGACAGGTTAATTTGGTCGGTTGGCAGACTGGGTGGTGAGTTGAGCTATGGAATGTTCTGTTTTTGTCAGCATCGAGTGAGAACACTGCCCTATTGCCCGGATTATTTTCTGGCAACTGTATATTTAGAAATACCTTTCTGATATTTAGTGCCATTGACCGTGCGGGTATGAAGCTTGATTGAGCAAGATTTATCAGTCCAGTCACTACCTTCACCAAACGAGTGGCAAGCACTCTGGCCAACAGCTTAATGTGGTTGTACACCCTGTAAAACCACTTTTACCTATATTAACCTGTTGCCGCCCGCCCGCCGTCATATTACTGCGGGACGGTGGCTCTCCTGGGCGAGAGCCCGTAGCTATACGTCCGTATGCTCGCCCCCGAGTCCCGCGCGCATGCCCAGCGGATCCATCGCTCGTTACAGAGCGGGGACCGGGAGCTATGTAAACACAAAGCTCCCAGTCCTGTCAGCGGGGGAAACGCTGATCTTCCGTTCATACAATGTATGAACAGAAGATCAGTGATTTCCCCTAGTGAGGCCACCCCCCCATACAGTTAGAACACACCCAGCAACACACTTAACCCCTTCTCCGCCCCCTAGTGTTAACCCCTTCACTGCCAATGGCAATTTTATAGTAATCCAATGCATTTTTATAGCATTGATCGCTAAAAAAATGCCAATGGTCCCAAAAATGTGTCAAAAGTGTCCGAAGTGCCCGCCAAAATGTCGCAGTACTGAAAAAAAATGCTGATCGCCGCCATTACTAGTAAAAAAAAAATATTAATAAAAATGCCATAAAACGACCCCCTATTTTGTAAACGCTATAACTTTTGCGCAAACCATTCAAAAAAATCTGAATTTTTTTTTTTTTTACGAAAAATATGTAGAAGAATATGTATCGGCCTAAACTGAGGAAAAAATATGTTTTTTTTTATATATTTTTGGGGGATATTTATTATAGCAAAAAGTAAAAAATATTTAATTTTTTTTTTCAAAATTGTCGCTCTATTTTTGTTTATAGCGCAAAAATAAGAACCGCAGAGATGATCAAATACCACCAAAAGAAAGCTCTATTTGTGGGAAAAAAAGGACACCAATTTTGTTTGGGAGCCACGTCGCACGACCGCGCAATTGTCAGTTAAAGCAACGCAGTCCCGAATCACAAAAAGTGTTTTGGTCATTGGGCAGCAATATGGTCTGGGGGGTTAAGGCTTACCTGTAGGTGCTGGAAATATCACCTAAACCTAGTAATTATTATTATACACAATTTATATAGCGCCAACAGTTTATGCAGCGCTTTACAATGGGCCCTGCTCATAGAGCTTACATTTTAAAGGGAGAGGGTGGTGGTATAAAAGGTAATAGCTGCAGAGAATGATTTGATGGGGTGGCTCAGGGACAGTTGTTAGGTGGGTGTAGGATAGGCTTCCCTGAATAAATTAGTTTTCAGGGATCTCCTAAAGGTGGACAGGGTAGGGGCTGCCAATTGAATCTACATACAGGAGCAGGAAGTTCCAGAGGATGGGAGAGGTTCTGGAGAAGTCCTAAAGGTGAGCATGGAAGGGGGTAACAAGGGAGCTAGAGAGCAGGAGGTCCTGGGAGGAGTGAAGAGGACGATTTGGGCTATATCTGCAGATGAGGTTGGTGATGTAGATGGGGGCAATGTTGAGAATGGCCTTGTATATTATGGTTAGCGTTTTGAATTTTACACGGTGGGGTAGGGGAAGCCAGTGAAGGGATTGGCAGAGAGGAGCAGCAGTCACGGATCGGTTAGTGAGGTGTATTAGTCTAGCATCAGAATTCACAATAGACTGAATAGGATAACCCCCTTCAGTCTATAACACTTTGACAGCAGTTGAAATACAGATAAGATAATATTCCTTAAAGGTAATAAATAATCATTGTCAAGAATAAGTGATAAAACATCTAAAGCCTCGGACACACGATCGGATTTCTATTGAGCAAATTTGTGGAATTTTATGCGAAGGGCGTTGGCCGTGAACTTGTTCTGCATACAGACGGCAGAACTTTTTCAGACAACATTCACGAAACGATGTTTTTTTCTGCTCTTTAGCGCCACCCTTTGGGAAACTTCTGCTAGTATTGTCTTATGGTTAGCATTGGTTCGGAGCATGCGTGTTTGTATCTTTGGATTTTATTCCGAAGTGACTTGTGTACACACGGCACGGAAGCCTGCACCGACATAAGATTTTGTCTGTAATAGAAACAACACATTAATAAACTGCAAATAAAATATAAGCAAGTAATACAACTTTCTCAGCGTGCACATTTGTAGACTTAAACATTAAAATCTACCTCACTATCCCCTGTTAAAAAAAGAAAACAAATACTTTATGCTAAAAAATATAACCAAAAAATAAATACAAAAATTTGATTCATAAATTGTGTCCTAAATATATTCTGCTACATGTTTTTAAAACAAAGAAAAATCCCAATAAGTGCATATTGATTAGTTTGCTTGAAAGTTATAGCGCCTACAAGCTATGGTATATGTACTGAATTTTTTTTTTTATTATTTGGTTTATACTACAAATGGCGGAGGTAAAGAACTTGTAGGGGGACTGTGATAGTGATGCTAACTGCCGCTGGGGAGAACTGTCTAATTTCCACTGACATCACCAGGGACACTAATACAGTGATCAGTGCTAAAAATATGACACCGGGTGGGAAGGGGTTAACATCTAGGGCAATCAAGGAGTTAAATATGTTCCTTAACTGGGTGTAATGTGTGCACAGTGTGCTGCTTTATACTAATGATCACTGACAGATCACTCCCTCTATACAGAACCCTGTGATGAATTTTAACACAGAGCTCTAAACTGTGATTGGACACAGCCGATCAGCTGGTCCTGGGTGTGAATCATTGGCTGGGGCTTGCTGACAAGCTCCCGCTGTGTACGATGTACACAATGGGAGCCTGGTGGCGCCGTACATGCGTGCGCCCTAAACCTGGGAGTAGGCAACGACGTACCAGCACAACGCTTTGCCTACAGAGGGCACCTGCTCACAGTACAATGCGGCCGGGCGGGCGTTCAGTGGATAATATTTGCACCAGAAAATATATGATTTTCAAGAAGATGTAGGTTTAATGCCGACATGCTATTGAACGGTAAAACATTTTTTGTGTGGAGATCCATGTGTGTCTCAATCTTGGCCCTGTTAGTTGGCATGAAGGTGGGCCAAAAAGGACAATGAACTTGTGCTTAGAGACATGTTCTTCTTCCAACATAAACTTGAACTTCCATCATCAAAAATGTAAATTGGTAAATGTTGAACAATTGCTTTTACAAACAAATCCAGTTTACAAAGTTAACTTAACCACTTCCATACCAGTAACTTACGCACCTTCCTGCACAAGCAAATTTTCAGCTTTCAGCGCTGTCGCACTTTGAATGACAATTGCGCGGTCATGCTACACTGTACTCAAACAATTTTTTTTATAATTTTGTTCCCACAAAAAGAGCATTCTTTTGGTGGTATTTGATCACCAATTTTGAATAAAATAACGTTTTTATTTTTTTCTGTTAATTTTTTGGTAAATAAGTACGTTTCCTTCTTCAATTACGGGCACTGATGGGCACTGAAAGGCGGCACTGATGGGCACTCATAGGCAGCACTGATGGGCACTCATGGGCAGCACTGATGGGCACTCATGGGCAGCACTTATGGTGGGCACTGATGGGTACTTCTGGGTGGCACAGATGGGCACTGGACATGGATGGGCACTGAGGAGTGGCACTGATGGACACTGAGGGTGACAGTGATGGCATGGCTGGGCATCACTTGTGCATCCCATATTGTGCCAGTCAGTGCCCATTTGTGGGCACTGATTGGCATCTATTCTCATTTTTTTTATTTCATTTTTTTGCCCCCTTCCCTGGTGGTCCTGGCGGCTTCCCTGGTGGTCCAGTGTGGGAATCCGAGTTGGGGCTGCGCTGATAAACAATCAGCGCGAACCCCCCCCTGTCAAGAGAGCAACCGAGAGGCTCCCCTCTACTCGCGTCTGTCAGACACGAGTGAGGAAGAGCCGATCAACGGCTCTTCCTGTTTACATCGTGATCAGCCGTGATTGAACACCGAGATTGGAGGTGCAGGGTGTCAGACTGACACCCCGCATCACCGAAAGCTGCGCTGCGCGCCCCCACGGGCGCGCGCCGGCATGTTTTCCTGCTGGACGTCAAAAGACGTCCAGTCAAGATAACACAAGCTCTTCCCGGACGTCAATATACTATTGACCGGGCGGGAAGTGGTTAAGGACAGCACTTTAACAGAAATACAAAACCTAACAAAAATATCTCGTATTTCTGCAAATCCCAGGCTCAATAAATAATAACAGAATGGTTCAGTATCTGCTGCAGACTGTAATTACTGGAGCTCCACTCTACACAGAAATCATACAGGAAACAAGTGATCTCCACCTCCTGTAGTATCGTCTATTTGTTGCATTAACCACTTCAGCCCCGGACCATATTGCTGCCCAATGACCAGAGCACTTTTTGTGATTCGGCACTGCGTCGCTTTAACTGACAATTGCGCGGTCCTGCGACGTGGCTCCCAAACAAAATTGGTGTCCTTTTTTTCCCACAAATAGAGCTTTCTTTTGGTGGTATTTGATCATCTCTGCGTTTTTTATTTTTTGCACTATAAACAAAAATAGAGCGACAATTTTGAAAAAAATTCAATATTTTTTACTTTTAGCTATAATAAATAACCCCCAAAAATATATAAAAAAAACTTTTTTTTTCCTCAGTTTAGGCCGATACGTATACTTCTACATATTTTTCGTAAAAAAAAAAATCATAATAAGCGTTTATTGATTGGTTTGCGCAAAAGTTATAGCGTTTACAAAATAGGGGGTAGTTTTATGGCAATTTTATTAATTTTTTTTTTTACAGTACTGCGACATTATGGCGGGCACTTCGGATACTTTTGACACATTTTTGGGACCATTGGCATTTTTTTAGCGATCAATGCTATAAAAATGCATTGTATTACTATAAAAATGCCATTGGCAGTGAAGGGGTTAACACTAGGGGGCGGGGAAGGGGTTAAGTGTGTTCCTGGGTGTGTTCTAACTGTATGGAGGGGTGGCCTCACTAATCTTCTGTTCATACATTGTATGAACAGAAGATCAGCGTTTCCCCCACTGACAGGACCGGGAGCTTTGTGTTTACACACAAAGCTCCCGGTCCCCGCTCTGTAACGAGCAATTGCGGGTGCCCGCGCGCGCGGGACTCGGGGGGCGAGCGGGGACGGTCGCGCGCCGCTTAGTGGCCGCTTTAATGCGGACGTATAGCTACGGGCTCTCGCCCAGGAGAACCACCGTCCCGCAGTAATATGACGGCGGGCGGGGCTGAAGCAGTTAAAGGGTGTGCCAAGATGGCCGTGACAGAACGTCACTTCCCTTACACGATTTTCACCGGTCGTCTAATCTGACGGAACACTGGTGTTTCATCAGATTCAGGGACAGATTTTGTAAAGGAAGTGACATTCCATCGCTGCCATCTTGGTACACTCCTACTTGCCAACAGTCCCTTTTTTCCCGAGATATTGCCGATTTTCGGACACTTTCCCGATCAGAACTCGTCCTGATTAAAGTCCAGTGGTTTTGCTTTTGTCCTGGTAAATTGGGACGGTTTTTGGCAAAATGACAGCGGGCTACAAAAAAGATGTCTTCTGCCGCCGCAAGGACTTTTTCCCCATGTATTCAGTGGAGAGGGCAGCCAATTGGTTTCTCGCTTCAGTGTACAAGTAGAAAATTCTCTTGTAGACTGAAGCCGATTGGTTGCACGGATTGGAGGCCTCTCCCCTCTCCAGTGAACACACAGGGAAAGCCGGGAACTCATGTAGCTGTCTCCAGCCCTCCGCCCCTTGTCCGACAAGAGGGAACACCAGATGTATGGAGGAGCTCCGCTGCTGGGGACACTGATGTAAGGAAGGACTCCGCTGATGGGAACACTGATGTAAGGAAGGGCTCCGCTGCTGGGGACACTGATGTAAGGAAGGGCTCCGCTGATGGGAACACTGATGTAAGGACTCAGGCTCCACTGCTTGGGACACCAGATGTAAGGAGGGGCTCTGCTGATGGGGACACCAGATGTAAGGAAGGACTCTGCTGCTAGGGACACCAGATATAAGGAGGGGCTCTGTTGCTGGGTACACTGATATAAGAAGGGGCTCTGCTGGGGGCACCTGATGTAAGGAGAGGCTCTGCTGGGGGCACCTGATGTAAGGAAGGACTCTGCTGGGGGCACCTGATGTAAGGATGGACTCTGCTGGGGGCACCTGATCTAAGGAGGGGCTCTGTTGCTAGGGACACCAGATGTAAGGAGGGGCTCTGCTGCTAGGGACACCAGATGTAAGGAGGGGCTCTGCTGCTAGGGACATCAGATGTAAGGAGGGGGTCCGTTCCTGGGTTCACTGATGTAAGGACTGGCTCTGCTGGGGGCACCTGATGTAAGGACTGACTCTGCTGGGGGCACCTGATGTAAGGATGGACTCTGCTGGGGACACATGATGTAAGGACGGACTCTGCTGGGGACACCAGATGTAAGGAGGGGCTCTGCTGCTAGGGACACCAGATGTAAGGAGGGGCTCTGCTGCTAGGGACACCAGATGTAAGGAGGAGCTCTGCTGCTAGGGACACCAGATGTAAGGAGGGGCTCTGCTGCTAGGAACACCAGATGTAAGGAGGGGCTCAGTTGCTGGGTACACTGACGTAAGGACTGGCTCTGCTGGGGGCACCTGATGTAAGGAGGGACTCTGTTGGGGGCACCTGATGGCCTCTGGTGGCAGGCAACTTGGCAGGTGACACACTTAGGGCTCCAACTGATTCTGATGGCATGATTGAAGCACTAACACCAGGTGTTTGGAGTATCTTTATCTGCTGATTGTTAAACTTTCTGGAATACACATATTTCTATTGTGGTGTAGTCTCTCTCTCACTCTTTCTCTATCTCTCCCGTTGAGCCATGTCTCCATTAAGCCACGCCCAATATTCCACTTAAACTAAGGTGACCAGATTCTTAAAATGAAATCTGGGGACATATTTTTCTTTACTAGTAATGGCAACAATCAGTGACTCTCTGCCCGTCTCCGCCCACCTCACAGCCTCTGAAGTCTTACTCTTTGGGCCCCGGCTACTACTGGATGGGGAGTGGAGGAAGATTACTCTGCCAGGGAAGGCAAGGAGATAGGCAGGTTGCTGGCCAGAATTTGAGCCAAGTCGGAAGAATATGCGAGCAAAGCTGAAGAAATATTCCCTCCGCTCCGACCAGCACATGATCATCAGAAAGGGGCACAGATAATGGATAAAAATACAACCCTTTTAAGCTAGTAGGCGTGGCGGAGCAGGGGTGTGTAATTCTGTTTTTTTTTTATACTGCACTGACTGTCTTTGAAATTGCCCCAGCCCCCTGTTCAAATCCAACCCGGGGACAAAACCAGGGACAGACTTGTCCTCAATCAGGGGACTGTCCCCTGAAACTGGGGATGTCTGGTCACCCTAACTTAAACTGCAACCATTTTTCACTGCGACGCAATGCTTTTCTTTCCCTGCTATGCCATGCCTACAAACAAATGTCCCGCCCCTAAATATAATATTACCCAGCCTACAGGCAAAAAAGTGTCCCTATAATTTTTTCTACAATGTTGGTAACTATGCACTCGTCTACAGTAAGGCTACAATGAGAAGGTGGCAAGCGGCCATCTTGTTTCACCCACCAGAGTTTTGCATCTCACACTTATTTTTAACAGTAAACTGAGCTTATATAGTAAAATACAGTATTTAGAAATCCGCCTGACAATTTGTATGTTGAATTTTTAAAGCAGCGGCAAGCCTGCTGATCTCACAGGTTTGCTAATCTGACAGAAGACCAATGCTTTTACAATTCAACATCAAAACAGTCAGTAGGATTTCTAACTCCTGTATTTCACTAAATAAGATAAGTTTAGTGGTTAAAACATACCTCCCAACTTTTTGAGATGGGAATGAGGGACACCTATCAGCAAACCTATGCATGCATAGGGCACACACCCTGCCACGCCCCCTTAAAGGAGAATTGTACAAAAAAAATCAAGATTGGTTAAATCCACAAGTGCTTTTTTACCACTACTATTCCTTTATATTGGCTTTTGGAATTTACAAATGCATCATTCAGTGGCGGCTGGTGCTCAACATTTTTGGGGGGAGCAAACAAATGAAAAAAAAACATAATTTGCAGCCTCACTGTGCCCATCAAACGCAGCCACTGTGCCCATCAAACGCAGCCACTGTGCCATAAAATTGTCGCCACTGTGCCATAAAATTGTCGCCACTGTGCCATGCCATCAAACACAGCCACTGTGCCCATCAATTGTCGTCACTGTGCCATCAATTGTCGACACTGTGCCCATCAATTGTCGCCACTGTGCCATGCCATGCCATTGTCATCACTGTGCCATGCTATTGTCGCCATTGTACCATGCCCTTGTCGCCACTGTGCAATGCCAAATGCAGCCACTGTGCCATGCCATTGTCGCCAATGTGCCCATCAATTGCCACCAGTTTGCCCAGTAAAATGCCGCCAGATTGCCCCTTAAAATGCCGCCAAATTGCCCCCGCCCGGCACTTGCCTTTCTCGGTCAGCCATCCTCCTCCACTGTCCCTCGATGTCTTCTCTTGCCCTCAATGTCGCTTCAGCCAATCAGCTTACCGGTAACCAGATCGGCTGAAATGCGTGTCAGTCATAATCAGGGAATACACACCCCGGGCGTCCCCTGGTTAACTATTTGGAAGCTGATTACAGCCCTCAGGCTGTAATCGGAAAGCCTATATCAAGCCAGCTGTTTCTGATACACTTCCACAGCCAACCAGCTGCCCTATTTCAGATGGCCGGGCTCTCAGGAGGCCGCCATCAATAGTGTGCGGCTCCGGCGACAATACATAGATTTGCTGCATGCATGTATTGCATGCAGAGCATCTAATCGTGCACTTTTATCAGATGGTGGGCTCGATCACGCAGAGGGAGGCCGGCCACTGACATCTAATGTGAGCTGCGCCTTTATTCAATGGCTCGTCGACATCAGACATAGCCAGATGATAACAGATGTGCAAGGCACATTGAATCTATTGTATATGTCATATGAGTGCACATCGTATGTATGTGCTGATTCATCTGGAGGTAGTGCAGACGGGGGCGGCGCTCTTGCGCCCACTATGGACGCACCGCCACTGGTTTAAATTTAAAAACTGGATGAAAGGTTTAGCACTAGAAAACACATTTTGATAGATAAAAAGTGCATTTTATATACAACTCTATAGATCAGACCAAAATGAGGAGGAATGAGGGACAGAGGGACATTGCTCCATATCAGGAACAGTCCCTCGAAATCAGGGAGGGTTGTGAGCTATGGCTAAAACAGGTATGAAATGCAAGATGGGTGTAATAAGATGGCCGCTTTGACGGGTCACCTAATCTGACGAAACATCGGCTGCAGAGATTTACAATAAAGTTCGGTAAAATAAAAAAGAAGTGGAGTAGAGTGAGGCGGGGGGAGGTCCACTCCACAGCCAGACCTCCTTGGCGCTCCCAGGTCTTCCAATTCTGTTGCTTACTAAAATCATCCTGCAGGGGTCGCTCGTCACGCTGCAGCGCCCTGACCCGACGTGTCAGCTCATGTCTTTGGTAGTTTCCGCTCTCCGTTCTCGGTTGCCTGGATACGCGGAAGCTGGCGGAAGTTGTGGCCAGGTGTAATGTTTTGTGAAGCGGGGATGAGGTGACTCGGGACGGGATGGAGGAGCAGAGACAGCGGGCGGGACTGGAGGATTATCGGCTTGTCAGAGTGGTGGGGAAGGGGAGCTATGGAGAGGTCAGCCTGGCCACACACTGTGCGGAGGGGAGACAGGTAAAGTCTATAGACCGCTGTGTCACTGACTGTACACTATTAGTACGGCTGTAATGACCTATACACAGGGACACTATAGCAAAGATAAGGGATGCTGTTAGAAGACATGGGGGCCCCATACAGCTTACCTGACAGAGCCCCTCCCACATGTATGGGTGCAACACCGTTCACCCCCCACATTGTATTCCTACAGCCGCTGCTCCCCATCTAGTAAACCAAAGTTCACATCTCTGCATGTTGGCAATGTACAAAAAATCCCACGCAGAAACGGCTGCCATTTATAGCAGATACGCGGTGGTGACATTAATTGGTTAAACGCGCAGCGCTGCACGGAAAACTGGTACTTTGTTTTCTGATTTTCTCACAAGTAGGGCAGTCCATTGAAATGTGTGATGTGTTGAAAAGGATTGCGCTACCCTACAAACGGCACGCAGAAAAGCTCTCGCCCCGCTTGTGTTGGCGTGACTCCAACCTAACGAGCAGCTTCACCTGAACGAACAAACCACTCGTTCACGCAGCCAGAGTACCTGTGAGAATGAGCCCTTAACCAATGACTGAGCAGGCTTTTTGTGAGGAGTTAAAAATCAGCATTTTTTGCTAGAATAATACTTGGAACCCCCAAACATTCATTTTTTTTTTTTTTTTTTTTTTTAGCAGAGACCCTAGGGAATAAAATGGCAATCACTATAATTTTTTGATGTATTTGCTCAGCAATTTTGCAAATGCAATTTATTTTGGATAAAAAAAAAAAAAAACTCAACTGTTTTGTTGTATAATGTGAAAGATTATGTTACGCCAAGTAAATAATAGATAAGAAATTGATACCCAACATGTCACACTTTAAAATTTGCACATGCTCGTGGAAAGGCGACGAACTATGGTACTTCAAAATCTCCATAGGCGAACCCTTTAACCACTTGTCCACTGGGCACTTAAACCCCCTTCCTGACCAGACCAATTTTCAGCTTTCGGTGCGCTCACAATTTGAATGACAATTACTCAGTCATACAACATTGTACACATTTGAAATTGTTGTCCTTTTTTCACACAAATAGAGCTTTATTTTGGTGGTATTTGATCACCTCTGGGTTTTTTATTTTTTGCGCTATAAAAGAAAAACGACTGAAAAATCTGTAAAAAAAAAAAAAATCTTGTTTCTGTCATATTGCGGGTTATTTCTCACACACAGGCATATGCATACCACAAATTACACCCCCAAAACACATTCTGCTATTCCTCCCGAGTATGGCGATACCACATGTGTGAGACTTTTACACAGCGTGGCCACATACAGAGGCGCAACATGCAGGGAACGCCATCAGGCGTTCTGGAACACCCAGGACCAATTCTGACATTTCTCTCCTACATGGAAAAATCATCATTTATTTGCTAGAAAATTACATAGAACCCCAAAACATTATATATGCTTTT